>CM032624.1:118965-273965 GCA_019097785.1 Fraxinus excelsior | reverse complement strand
GCGCTCAAATAAGGATTATACGGTACAACCCATCGATTGTCTAACATTTGACCTCTAACTTTAATAGAAATACCATTATCACGACGTTTATACAAAGGATATGAGTTATCACCGAATATAGTAGAATTACAATAATCTCTAGGATATTTATTTTTACAACTTTTGTTTCCTTCCATACATACGTTTTTTTGGATTAAGATGTCCACAAGGGCCATGCATATTGTGTTTAACAATAACAGAATGAAGATAAGGATATTTTTTTCATTAGGAATTTCACAGCAAAACTATCTTATCAACATCTAGAGCAGAACAAATTTTGTAGCCGTATTTAAAAATTAACAATAGATGTGCATGAGGAAGTCCCCTTTTTTTGAATTCAATAACATATATATGCGCAACAACTGGGCCTAGATATTTTTTTTTTTGTATAAATCATTTTTCAACTCTTCTAATTTTGCTCTAAATATACGCACAATTAGATCAGGTCGATTTTGAATCTCATCATTGTGTTTTAGTTCTTGCTTAATCTCTGGCCAATTTGGATTGCATGTTATAGTCAAGAAGATGTCCGATTTTCCATAACGCTGTACAATAGCCATTGCATCCATATATCTCCTTAACATATCTCTAGGTCCACATGTAAAAGATTGAGGTAAAATAATTTTTCTTCCAATTTTGTACCCTCTTGTCTCTCCATTTTGAACGCTATCTACAATACCTTGGTAAAGTTCAGCTCGAATTTGACTTTGGTTGTTACGAAAATAGTCTAACCGTGCAGTTTCGATCTTAACATACATATCTACAACATATTGCTGGAACAATCTACCACTGTGAAGTAAAATAGACTTACCGGAAGGCCTAATTTGCAATTTATATGAATAATATTCTCGACAAGAAACATGTGATCGTTTCTTCATTCCATTTAAGCACTGCAAAAAGAAGTTATCATTCAATTAGAACATTGACGATGCAAAACTTAGGTGAATGTACAATAACATAAATTGCAAACCTTGATTTTCCTTTTCAATAAATTCAGCTGCAGAGGTAACTGTATTAGGAAATTGAACAAATTTCAGAGACAATGTTCAGTCCTTCTACACCTCTCAATGCCTTCATGCCAACCAGATTCTCCGTATGGAAAAAGTAAAGGATATTGCAAAGGATCATAGCAACCGTAATAATAATGAACTCTATGTGAATCACCAGAATGACCATATATAGTAATGTCACGAAAGCGAATATTAGTATTTTCATCGTTTTCGACCCATATAGCAGCAACTACTTCAGATGAGGTAGGAGTATTAAATACTCTTTGATCAAGTCCTGGATCGCATCTTATATGTATTTGATGATGATCTCGTAAGTTAGTCATATTACTTAAAGATTGGAAAAATCTACTTTACCTTCAAATTCACATTTTAATTAAATTTACCTTCAATTTCAATTAGAATAATTAAAGTACACATTCATCAAAGTTCTCTGAAATTTTCATACGATTTTGAATTTCATTATTTGTATCATAAAAATATAACTGCATCATATAAGAAAACTTATTGTTTTGTGGGATAAGCTCGTTTACATAATGATATACTTGTCTTTGAACTCTAAATGTGTAAATACCTCGATATGCTTTAAAAAGCTTTTTGTCGTATTTGACATCAAATGAAGTGAAAGCAAAGTGGTTATTATATCCCCATGTAATTTTTTTAAATTCCATACATTTAGATTCTTTAGAAGTAAATAAGTTGTACAATTCAGTAGGTGAATCAAGCATAGAGATATGAACTTTTCTATCAGAAAAACAGAAACTTTACTTTCTCAATAAATTTTTTTTGCACCACAATATTTACAGCTATTGCATGTCGGTAATACATATGCAGTCGTTGGTATGTTCAATACATTAAAACCACTTGGTAATGTAGAATTGGAAATATGAGGCGTCTCTTGGTTTGAAGTAGAAGCCTCAAAATCATGATGCATTATAGATTGTTACACTTGTACATCATTCGAATTATTATGTCCAGATGATATAGGATTACCTATCCTCCAACGACGATCATTGCAGCCACTTCAAAGTCGTTTTCGTCGATACCTATTTCTTTGGTTTTTTTATTGGTGATGTGACATTGTTTCAAAACCACTCGAAGTATCCATATTGAATAGTTGGAGCCCAAGGTAACCAACACGAACTAAAAGAATTAAAGAATGTTATTAACATATTTATATTTTCAAGTAAAATAAAATTGTAGAATAGTTGAATCAACTTCTCCATCACCAGATAGTACAAAAATATCCATTACAACACTAACAATTTTTGTAGAATAGTTGAACTATTAACTGTAGAAAGTAATAGTTTTAGAAAGAAATAATTTTACATATGTTAAAACTAAAATTTAAAATATCAAAATTTGTGAACAATGAATAAAAATATACTTTAGAAGGAAAAAAAGTAGTATGCACAAAAAAAGTTTGAGAACTAGCAATTTATTACAAATTTATAAGTTATTATAAATACATAACCAAAATATTACATAAACCTATAAACAAAAACCTGAATAGTTCAGTTGGAGAAACTTATCCAAAATAGAGTGCGCTACTGTAGTCAATTACAACCAACGAAAAATACAATTGGACACTGTATAGAAGAGAACAGTAAATACAAATTAGAGGTCACAATTTGTCAATAATAGTTGAATGATAAATATTGTAATAGAAACTTTGGGAAAAAAAAAATACAAAGACTAACTACAAATTGAACTCTACAAAATTTATAAAAAAAATAAAAAAATATCGTACCTGAAGATAGCACGGTGCAATTGATGTCGAAAATTTTAATTTTTTAACTTTGAGAATGATATCTTGCAACTTAAAAATAAATTGGAAATGAATTCAATATTGACAAAATCTGAAATAACTAAAAATATGACAAGTAAAGAAAATCATAATAAAAATAAAAAATCGAAGTATATGAAATAAATTGAAATAAGTTACATATTTTTTGATTGAATTAACGAGTGGTGCCCCTCGAGGGGCTCGGGGACATTGCCTCAGATGGGGATCGACCTGCCCGATTAGGTTAGAGGGGCAGCGCCCCTCGTGGGGATTCTGGGGCAACGCCCCCAAAGGAGATCGACCTGCTCTGATCAGGTCGTAGGGGTCGAGGGGGTAGCATCCCTCGTGGGGGTTTGGGGGCAACGCCCCCGGCGGATATCGACCTGTCTAATCAGGTCACGGGGATCGAGGGGGTAACACCCCTCGTGGGGACTCGGGGGGCAACCCACTGTTGGTTGATTTTTATGTATGTATGACATTGAATATTTTCTAATTTTTTAGTTAAATTATTAATAAATGAAAGACGTGAGTGTGGAGACACAGAAGAAATTTTGAGTTTATGTATGTATGGAATGAAGCAAAAAACTTAAAATGTTGCTCCCGAAAGGAATTCTAATTTTGTGTATGTGTTGAAGAGTTTATCCGTTGGAAATAATTTTTTTTAGCAAATACCAAAGATGATGAAAGTAGGAAAAAATAATATTTTTAATGGCCGCGTTTTAAAAAAATTTAAAAAAATTGCTTGCTCCATGGTGGCCGGAGCAGTTGTTTTTTTTTAATACTACTTTAATATAAATCAAGGGATAATTTTTATTTATTTATTATTAATTTTTGTTATTTAATTAGTAAAAATTTAACTTTACAAAAAAAAAAAAAAAAAAGAGTCTAACCAAACCAATTCCAGTATGTTACATAACATAGCATAAATTATAATTTCTTAAATACGAAAACTATAAACATCCAAACTAAACCAATAAATTTTTTTAGGGGTACCGTTATATTTTTTGCTATTTCTAGTTATCCTGTTGATTGACAAATTTATCTAAAACAAAAGCAAAAATACATACTCATGTTTAATCCCATCATTTATCTTTAATTTCATATTTTTTTATTTATATTTCCAATTTGAATTAACCAAATATACATATTATGCTCAAAGTTAACTCATATATTTCATCTATAAAATCACAATAATCTCCAAAAATTTACATTTCAGATTGAATTATCAGTAATCAGTAAGCAAATCCACAACTAATTCAGATTCCTTATCTTATCTTACCTAATGGCCTTCTCCCTTTTCTCTTCTTCTCTTTTTTCCCAAACTTTTCGTTTGTTGCCTGTTCTTGGTGAAGAAGAGAAATGTTTTTCTTTTTTGTATATAAATGCAAAGAATTAAGAAAAATACAACCACTGCCTTTCACTAAGAAAAATACCGCCTTTCGCCACTTACATTTTTTTACCAAATCTTTATAATTTGATTTTCCTTTTTCTCTTCTTCAATTTAAATTCCCCCCCCCCCCCCCCAGCATTTTACTTCTTATGACCTTCCACCGCCTATATTTTTTACCAGAGAAATTCTCCTTTTTCTCTTCTTCAATATTACCCAGCGTTTTGTTTCTTATGAAGATGGATGATAAAATGGGAAGAGTGAAAAACGTCCAAAATAAACAATACACGGATGATTCTCTCTTTTCATAGAAGAGGGATTATTTCTCAAAACCTTTTTTTTTTATCATTTGACAGCTAGACACTAGCTAATTAACATTCCGTGGAAAAAGAATATATAGCTAGACAATATTTACTACTAATGCTATCAAAAATCGTATATGTTGACTTCGAGCTTGACGACTGAGAATGAGCACGAACGTGATCTTCCAATAACTGAAACAAAGGCGTCGAAGTGTGTCATGTCGCCCTTCCGATGCTTAAGTCAGACTCAGATTATGAAAAAACTTGAGTGTTGAAAATTGTTTGTAAAAACGTACATAAGTAATGATTTAAAGTTTCATATTTATATAGATAGGTAGTGCATTCCTAGTAGGACTTAATATCTTTATTTTTAGGAATTCTAATTGGGATAACTGTTTGACCACAATCATAAGTCTAATCATACATTAATTGTAATATTTTTCAAGATAGACTCCTTCTAGACTTAGAACTCTTGAATTGAAGTATCTCAATAAGGTTGGAGTTCTTAAGAGGGTAGGACTATCCATGCTTGAGCATTTTAGAATTGGACTAAGGGAAAAACCCGAGAACTCACTCTCAAGGATACTCTAACATAATTGTCATAGGCACTCACTGGAAGTCCTCGAGTATCCTCGGAGACTATTTGATTCTCGAGCACATTTGATGTGATCCAAGGTGCCGTTGCAATAAGGACAAGTTCGGGGAAGGATCTGTTGATTGTCGAAGAAGGGCCATGACGTGATCGAGGATGAAGTGGATGAAAGAGGCTATGCCATTTCGCATTCAAGCTACATTTGACATTATGGCAATCGTGACGAAGAATGGGGCAAGTTCCATGTTGGGGTCAAGACTGGAATCAAATTGGACGACATTGATTCGAGAGATTGAAGATAGATGCTTTTCTTGCATAGTGCAACCCACCATGTGATCGCATGGTGCCATAGCGAGGCCTGAAGGTCTCATTTTTTGAGACCTATGCGACTGCATAGGAAATGCCTATGTGGCCAAATAAGGTTAATTTTGGGTAGGAATTTCCTTTTTCGCGTTTTTCCTTATTTTGTCAGAATTCTATTAGATTACGAATTTTAATAGTCTTGGCAAGTTAATTCCAATTTTTCCTTATTTATAGGGTTTAGTATAAATACTATTTTCGTTCATTGTAAACAGTAAACATTATTATTATTGAAATTCAATTGTGAGGCTTTTATGCTTTCAAACCTTTTGTTCTTCATTGAACAATCTTGAACTTATCAAGAATCGAATTCTTGTGGCATTCAAACTACTGAGCTAGATTCATTACGCGTGTGATCAAGATGTCAACATATTGTCGGCGATTGTGTTGGTTGCTTGATTCATAAATCTTGGGTCGAATCCATAACCTAGATTAGTTGACTTTATTGGGTTGGTTCTAATCTCATTGTAGGTTGCGTAGCTATAATTGTTACGTAGTTCTCATCAACACTGATCTCCATAATTGTGAAAAACAAGCCTGGGGAATCCTCGTGCTCAAGGTGTTCCTTTTGTGACAACATCAGAGACCCTCGTGCATCCATCCCTAGAGCTCGAGCTTTGGGGAGATACATCAAGGTCGGGTGTTATGTCATGGACTATGGGACTAGTCAAGTTGCAAATGTGTCAAGATAAATCGAGGATGTAACATCCAATGGTCATTGTATGCTCGATGTATATTTTTGAAAATGATGCGTGTGTTTGTCTCGATCATTTAATTGTTAATTAGCAAGACAACTAATTTAGATTTAGGCTCGACGTTAGGTTCAAGCCTAAACGTTAATTAATTAATTAAATTTCAACAAAGTTCTAGGTTCGACGTATGGTTTGAGCCTAGTACTAAACAATCAATCCTGAGCACTCAAGTTATGATTGTGGCAAAGTTTAAGGCTTGACGTCGAGTTCGGATCCAATGGAAAATAATTAATCCCGAGCTCAAACGACGGGTATTTTTATGAAGTTTTAGGCTCGACCTTAGGTCCGAGCCTAATACAAAGTAATCACTCTTGAGGACTTAATCATCCCGATGACTTCTGAATCTAGGATTCAATTTTAGATTGGATGTGCATCAATTGAGCAAGACGCGAATACCCCTATTTGCTTGCTATCTAGGCAATAAGTCCCAAAAGATTCATTAATTTTTTGGCTCTGATTTGTTGAAATCTCTTCATCTGAATGTGTTATTGGGTTGAACGAACCAATCGGTGGTGGTCCGCAACAAGGGATCGCAATGGGGAGGGTGGCCCGAGGTCGGGGCAATCTCTCCCGCCCCGCCGGGGTGGCCTTTGCCCCGTTTAATTTTTTTTTTCAGGTTTTTGATAATTTATCTTTATTACCCACATTTATTAGATTTAGACAAATAATTTTAGTTGCCATTTTCTATTAGAGCTAATGAATTTTCTTAAAATTTTCCGTTTAAAGTATTGTATTTAAAAAAATTAAACAGGTCAAGGTGGGGCACTCGTTACCCGTCCCCTGCCCTGAACCTATCCCGGGACAAAATTTCTCATCTCGTCCCCACCCCGAATACCCGATTAAGAGGGTTATCCCCATCCCATTCAGGGCGAGGCCCCGCGAGGGTATCGAGTTTATTGGATTTTTTTGTTATCCCTATCCGCAATGGTAGGTGTCGTCGGAAGTGATGTTGCCGCCTTTTTTTGACTTTTGAACTTGACGACTGAGAATGAGCACGAATGTGATCTTTCAATACCTGAAACAAAGGTGTCGATGTGTGTCATCATCGTCCCTCTGATGCTTAAGTCAGAGAGAGATTATAAAAAAAAAAGTTTGAGTGCTGATTTTTTTTTTTATAAAATCGTACCCGATTAATGATCTAATGTTTCATAATTATAGAGATATGTAATGCATTCCTAGCAGGACTTCGTATTTTTATTTATAGGAATTCTAATTGGATTAACTGTTTGACCACAATCATAAGTTTGATCACACATTAACTCTAATATTTTTCAAGATAGATTCCTTCTGGACCTATGACTCTTGAATTGAAGTAACTGGATATGGCTAGAGTTCTTAAGAGGTGGAGACTATCCAAGTTTGAGCATTTTAGAATCAGGCTAAGGAAAAAATCCGAGAACTCACCCTCGAGAATACTCTGAGATAATTGTCATAGGCACTCATTGGAAGTCCTCGAGTACTATTTGATGTCGAGCACATTGGTCTCCATAATTGTGAAGAACAAGTCTGTGTAATCCTCGTCCTCGAGGTGTTCCTTTTGTGACCATATCAACTACTAATTCAAAGATTAAATAGAAACCCGTGACTTTTATAGCAGTAGTACTTTATAAATTTTGATACATTGACCACAAATCGTTTGATCAGATCCAGATGAATAGAAGGGAATGATAAGAAAAATAATATTTTGATATTGATGTTTTTTAACATAAAAATTCATGTGAAAAGGTAAGGAGGATTCACGAATATAATAAAAAAAGTTTAGAATCGAATTAAATGATTGAACCAACATTTAGGTTCTCTCTTAACTAAATCTTGTTTCGTAGTCTTAAACCCTAATATATTGATCAATGTGGTCTTAACCAAATTAAGGGACTTATTGCTCTAATTATTTCCTCACGTCCTTTCGGCATATGCCAAAAAGAGTAGTCTACATTGCAATTCTAGGTTTTCCCACATTTACACGAATACATACTAGTATTTTATTTAAAGAAAAAAAAAAGTTGAACCCCAACTTTGATGGCTCCCTCATCACCCGGCCCCGTCCCAGAGCATCGTGAATGAGGTAAATTGCGGAATGTGCCTCATCAGGTCAGGGTACAAAAGCTGACATACTGATGCTTACAAAGAATTCAATTCCAAACCTTGTTAGAGGCGAAAATCGAACTTTCATACCGTGGCTGCCAACTCAGATGAGACTACCTTACTCATGTCCTTCGCATCGCCGAGCTATGCCCCGGGAGGCCATACTAGTATTTTATTTTTATGTATTCCACTGTTCTTATGATCAAAAAAATATTGAGGACATTTGGCAGTTGAAATACCATAGCAGCACATATATATGTACGTAATTCATAAGTAGTTCTTTTAAATTATTTCAATTTTTTGAGTCGAACTCTATAATCAAGTCTTATTTTGCACCTTTTACGATAAAGACAAGTTGTCGATATTAATGTTCGTGCAAAGTAAACTATAGCCAGATCGCACGTCGGTTCCAAAAATTAAAAACAACTAAAATCCCTGCTTATGTCACCAAAGAAGTCTAATTAATTGCTAATATAAAGCAAAGTAGAGCAGGACTTGGTAAAACGCTCCACGTGGAGGAGAATTAAGGTTTACGGACCACATAGTATTATTCAATTCAATTTGATAGTTGCATGATTGTGGACATCCTCGTTCTACCATGGCCAGCCAGCCGGCCTTGTTTAAAATGAAACCTTAAACGCACTTTTTGGTAAATTCTTGTATGATACAAACGTGCAATAGTATCATTAATGTTAAAACATCAATCTAGATGACACTAACGTTGCATTAAATGATAAGTTGTGTGCCATCTAGACATTTCACAGCCTGAACACACCGTTCAGACCGCATCATGCATGCGGCGAATTGGATAGCCTCAAGTAGCTTCGGCATTACAATTGCCTATGAATATTTCAAATTGAAGGGGCTGAAGGCAGCTTGAGTAGCAACTGTTTGGAATGCTTCGGTCACCCCTAAGCACGCTTTTATCTTGTCGCTTGGAGTTAAATACAAGTTGTTAACTAAGGATAAGGTAAGGCACTTGGAGATAGACCGAAGTTGCTGTTTTCGTGGAGTTACGGTAGATATGAAACAACATTTTTTTTACATATCAGTTCAGTGCATCTGTATGAGGGAAGATTCCTACATGGCTTGGCATTAGACGCTCTATGTCTACTGTACCTAGTACATTAAAATGGATTAAAAATGAGGCTCGAAGCACATCTTGGCAAAGTAAGATGAAGAGAGTTGTACTTCCTACCACCGTTTGCCTCTTATAGACGGCACGAAATATGAATTTTTTTTATGATATTAGACCACAAGTTGATAGCGTTGTTAGACGGATTAAAACACACGTATACAAAGACATGTTTTCTTTGTATCCTCATATTTTTATTCATTTTGAGTCTATATAATTGGGTTGTTAGATCTATTGTTTGTACATCTTTTCATTCTGTTTATCCCGATATGTCCGGTGTACTTGTATGCATACTCGATCTTATTTGTTCGGGTATGTCCGGTGTACTTGTACATGATTTTTGATTAATATGGTTTACATTTATCGATAAAAAAAAATAAGTTATTTAATCTTACATTTCATTGAACATATCACATAGCACCATCTAGATTGGTGTTGTAGCACCACTTCGATCATGTACTTGTCTTTTTCTTGTTCTCGACCGCTTGCGAAGATTGTTGAGCTAAAGGTACGATAGAACTCGACCTGGAGGAGTTAAAAAGTAATTCTTTAATTGTATGTTGATTTTCAATTACCATTTGCATTTGATAGTAGGATCTTATTATATATTGAGTCAAACAAGACAGCCGCTTCATTTCCCATTTTGCTGCTAAGTTGGGAGCATTTTGAATTACTATTCACATGGTTTACCTTGTCTTTGTAGTTTGCATGTGGCTAAGGTTATTTAAAAAGATTTTTTTTTTCACCTTCAGGAGAAAAATTATTGAGAAATGGATTAAACAATTAAAAATATTATTTTTCTCAGAAGTTTTCAATTAAGAAGTGTTATTGAGCACATATCACGACAAGAGCCTTGACTTTTTAAGGTTGTTGATCCGACTTATAAATTAAACCGTGAATTACAAATCAGTCTTATAGTACATGAATTTATTCTCATCGAACAAATTAACTAACGAGTTGCAGCTGCAATTCATTTAAAATGCTTCTAATTCGTAAATTTGAATCTCGCACTATAATTTTCTAATGTGTAAATTATTGTTTTCAAGTCCTTTGGTATGCACGCTGAACAAGTTTTTAAAAAGGTTGTCTTAATGTTATCGAGTTGCAATACTTCTTCTATATAGAAAAAAAGTAGCGTCGGTCACTTAACTTGGAGTGAAATCTAATTTCAATCACTTAAAATATGCTACATTCACCGTTCAACCTTTGCTTTCGTTCTAGCTAGAACACTTCACCTTTGTCAATTAAACTAACGTTCGTCTACGCCGTGGACAAAATCTTAACAAATCATGTAGCCAAATTTCTTACTTTGTGACTACCCTAACAAGATAATCAAGATTTCGTCCCTGCACGTAGTAAAATTAACATGTTGCTCCAACTAAAACACGTTAAGCTAAAAAAGGTTTGGCAAAGAAAATGAACTTCTCTCAAATTTGGTGGCAACCGTGTATTTTTACATACATATCTATTTTTTTGAAAACATAAAAAGATTATGAGTTTTGCTACATATACACCCTGGTGCACATAATGACCAAGTAGCATTCCATCATTGGTTGGTGGAATAAAAGCCAAGTGACATTTCATTACCAACGAATGATGAAATGTCAATTGTCATTATATACACTAGGGTGTGACGTATAGAATAATTACTCAATCATGCTTGTTCAATTAGAGAAAATAAGTTAGTGCTTCTTCGATTTAAAGCAAATTTTAATTTTATCAACCATTCATACGTGGGACGCGTTTATAATTGGAATGTGTTGAAGACGTACTAGAATCCAATGAGAGGAGACAAACTACGACTTCACTCACCTAATGTTTGCCGCCTTCTTAATTTTTACAACATAGTGTGTACAAACATTCTTCTGCCAACCATATATGTCTGTCAAAAATGTATATTAATGTTTTTCCATTGACAACTGCAAAGACTTGTTTAGGTAGAAACTAGAAATTCTTGTGTGAACATTGGACAATATGCCTTATAAGTTAATTTTAATACTTTGTAATGTTCTTGGAAAAACTAGCTGTATGCTTTGCTGCTTAGAAAAATCTACTGCATTCTAGACCAAGTAGAATTAATTTAACAACCAAACATTGTTTTTTTCCCGATATTTAATTTGACTTGCAAATGTAAAAAAGAACCATTTGGTCTTTGTGCGAATTTATTCAAAGATTCAATTTAATTGAAATATCCTCCCTTGACCTCACTAGTCTAAAAGGTAGCTTCTTTATGTTTCTTCATCTTCCTTCACGTCTTAATCGTGGTTCTTTTCTTAATTACCGTCAAATTGTGTCATTTCTACTTGTAACATTTAGTTCTTATTTGATACAGTTTTTTAAGAATAGATTTCGTGAAAAATATATATTTTTTAAATTGTGTGGTTAAAAAATAAAATAAAATAAAGTTAGCGGTACACGTGCAAATTATTTTATTGAAAGTATGTAGTTGAAATAAGTTTAGGGGGAAAAAAAAAGTTATAAAGCAAGGTTGGGCTCCTATGCCTAGTATTAAAAAAATTGTTCCTTGGTTCCACTCCTAAATATAAACAATTCACAAACATTTTATTCGGATAAAATACAGAAGAAAATAAGCAAATTGATTTAATTAAAATCCAAAAGAGAAAATAGAACTCCAAATTTGATGATATTAAAGGAGTCACCAACTTTCAGAATAAAATCCGGAACAATTATGAAATAATTGAACAATCTCCTCTTATCAAATTTGATGTTTTAAGATAGAACCTTAAAGTTTAATACTATTTTCTTCCAAGTTATCATTCCTTGTCGATAATCAATCTTAGCTATCTAAAATAATCTTTGCCAGATACCAACATCTTCTAAGGTAACTGCACTACCATCCAAGTTCCTAGTTCCTACTATTACTAAAAATGTATACAAGAACTATGTTAGTTGATGTGAGCCTGAATTAATGTTTTTGTAGCGAAACTCTTTTTGTGGAAATGAACAATGATTCTGTTTCTCTTGAAACATAACGCTTGTGTTTCTGTAGTATTGCTATAAACAGAATTTTCTTGAATTTTTTATTTAGCACTAGTATACCATGTTTATTCAAAAGGTCAAAGGTTGTGGCCATCTCTCCCTCTATTTAACCGCGCAAACTTGACCATGATCTCCCCTTCCAAGTTCCTGCAAGCTCAAACTCATTCAATTTCTCCTCCCCTTCTTTCTCAAGTTTCCTTCTTCTTATATTTATTGTATTATAAACAAAATGGTTGTGCCTTCTCCAACTCCACTCCGAAGCAAAATAACTCGAGCCCTTGGAATTCCAGTCATAGATCTCAGTCTCGAGAGGTCTAAACTTTCTGAACTAATAGTAAAAGCTTGCGAAGAATTCGGGTTCTTCCAGGTAATAAATCATGGAGTTCCTAAAGAAATAATTTCTAGAGTTGAAAATGAAGGTCGACAATTCTTCTCAAAACCTGCATTTGAAAAGCAGTTGACTGTACCGCCTAGTCCTTTTGGTTATGGTTGCAAAAATATTGGATTCAATGGCGACAAAGGCGAGCTTGAATATATTCTTCTTGAAGCTAATCCTCAATCCATTTGCCACAGATCTATCTCCATCTCCACCAATCCTCAAAACTTCAGGTACCTATCAAACGAAATATTGTTTTGTGTACTGTATACATTGCACATCTACCAAAAGAGAAGAAAAATGGCAAATTGAACGACAACTATTTTAGGTCATCATAGATTAGGTGTTGAATATGTAACCACAGAATATTGGAAGAAAATGAAGATATTTGATTTTTTTTTTTTTTACTAAATTACAAAATTTAAATATTTAGCGCTCGTTTGGGAAATTTTGAAAACGTTGTTAAGAAAAAAAATTAATAATTAGTTTTAACTGCTAATTTAATAGGGCTTGTCAATTTTTCAATCATACATTTGATCAATGTTTGTCTTAATAATACACTACGTCTCCCAAAATCATCAATAATTTTACTGTTTTGTTGAATGGATTCTTCGTTCACATTTGTCAAAACACTCTTTTTCAACTTGTATATTAAAAAGTATGTGATTTTACGAGTTAACTGGTGAAAGGTTATTATATCTTAGACTTGGTTTCTTACTGAAAAGATAACGCTTATTTTATAATTTTCATGTTTAGCATCATACCACATTAAACAGACTGGATAATATATAAAATTTATGTCCTTAGATTTTTTTTAGTTTTGATGGTGCCGTACTATTCTTAAAAAGGCAAGATAATTTGGGTGAGATTTACACGTCTGTTAAGGTTGAAAACTCTTTGTCAATGTTATCAACTTGTCATAGATATACAGAAAGGAGTGAATATATGAAAATTATGGTCAAATGTTACACGTGCTACCTTAATTATGGCCATAGATTTTGATAAATTGAATGATTGAAAAATTGATAAAAATTATGAGATTCTTAACATTTTAGTTAAACCAACGGGCCCTAAACCGGAAAAAAAAAAAAAGTAAAGAAAATGACTGGTACCCGTTGGAATGGAATTTGTCCAAACAACTCTCTATGCATACATAATAGAATTTTGAACAAGAAGTGATCTTCTTGTTGACCATTGGAACATGGTGAAAAGGGCGAAGTTTGAGGTTCTTCTCACTGTTAATATTTTTTTTGATTTAGTAGAATTGTTAAGTGTCCACGTCAACATTCTGCCTTAGGCAAAATATATTTTTCTGATATAATTAAATTCAACTATAGTGACACAAGAAAGTGACTCTCTGTTTCTTTGCAATGTGGTTCATATCTTACCTTTTCTTGCTGGACAACATATATCATCACAACCCGAAGTAAAAGATAAGTCGCTTTCAATGATGTTGAAATATATGGATGAACTTTGATTGAGTCTTTCCCATTTTTTCTTTCGACTCACCATTTGCATTTTAGTTCACGATGACGTACTCTATGATATAAATCTTACACGTTTTTATCATGGTAAATTTCTTGTTCTCGAAGTCTTTTTAACGATCATTGAAGTGCGTCAACAAATCTATTATTATTTTATATGACAAGGAAGCCAAGCGTCAAATGTGCTAAAAATGACAAAAGTCAAGGGGCTAATAGATAACTTCCACAATGGAAAAAGAAAAGTTTTTGGAGAGTGTGACAGCTTGATCAAGAATGTGTTGATACTAAATTTGGGGGTAACCAAAACATAGTAAAAAGATGTCAAAAAGGGTTATGATTTTGTTCTCATGTTTCTTGTTTGTATTATATTTGCAGTAGTGCTGTAAATGATTACATACAAGCAACTAGGAACCTGGCATGTGAGATTCTTGATTTAGTGGCTGAAGGGTTATCGGTGGAAGACAAATCCGTTTTAAGTCAACTCATTAGAGATGTAAATAGTGATTCATGCTTCAGAATTAATCACTATCCTTCAGTCAACATTAATTCCATGGAGGATTGGAATCCAGCTGCCCCCAAATTGTTTGAGCATTCAAAAACTCGTATTGGGTTTGGAGAACATTCCGATCCTCAGATATTGACAATTTTGAGATCCAACGATGTTGGTGGCCTTCAAATTTGTTCACGAGATGGTCTGTGGATCCCCGTTCCTCCAGACTCCAATCAATTTTGTGTGTTTGTAGGCGATGCCTTTCAGGTTAATACTATTTTCTATACTTTGACAAATGCAATTAATTTGTTGTTGACATGAATTTTAATTTGATTGTCAAATGTAGGCTTTGACAAATGGAAGATTTGAAAGCGTAAGACATAGGGTAGTTGCAAATGCAATTAAACCAAGAATGTCGATGATGTATTTTGCAGCTCCATCCCTAGATGCAAGCATATCTCCCATGCCACAAATGGTCTCTTTGCAAAATAAAGCTCTCTATCGATCTTTTACTTGGGGCGAGTACAAGAAAACTGTATATTCCTTACGATTGGCTGATCATCGTCTTGATCTATTCACAAACCAAGATAGTTGATTTAACATGACTTTTAAGTCGGTTTATTGAGTGCAATTAGGAGTAGGGCATTTAGGGTCGCACATGCCTGTACATGTTGCACAAAGTTTACAAGGGTGAAGATATACGGGGAGGTAAATGTGTGATTCTAGGTTAGATGACGAGGATTTAAATTTTTGCTCTCGTGTTGCCCCAATTTTGTTAATTAAATGAAGTTTCAATTTCTTGAATGTTCGGCATGCTCCATTAATCAAAGACTCTACTAAGACGTGACGTGGTATCAAAAAATATAAAGGATTGATTAAAAATGAGAAATATGGTTTGAGATGTGATTATTAATATTTAATTTGTGCAGGCCCACCCCCACCAAAATAAGAGTATCTATCACAATTCCCATGATTCTAAACATGTTCTAGGGTCGATTTTTCTCCTACCAAATTGCCTTTTCCATTTCGAGGTGGGCCGGTCATGGTAAAATAGAGAACAATTAAGTACCATTATTATCATTTCTCCACAAGGGGACTCGATCGTACTTTTACCAATTAAGACAGCTTAATGATTTGTAAATGTATAATTCATATTTTTTTTGGAATCTTATTAACATACATATGTAGTACTAATTGTCATGATTACAATTTCACGTCTAAATCTTATTACATCTTTGCGTGTGCTTACCACTTGTTGGAGATTTTGAAGTAAAAGCTATATTTTATAAAGTTGACAACTTTTCACACCCTCCGGTCATTATAATTTATGAATAATTAATACTCTACTTTTCAATAGTACCCTAAACTTATTTAAATCTATTATTGCACACGATTTTCACGCAACTTAAAACTAAAAAAAAAAACAAAATCGTCAAATAACATTTGTTTTTAATTCAATTGAAAGTTGCATGCAATATTAATAGATAATTGAGGATTTGAAACCGAAAGCCCAAATTAACTTAATTTTCCCTATATATATGAGCATTACGACTTCCCTTAATCAATTGCACAGACAATGGAAAATATTGAAGATGACAGCTATTTTATGCTATAAATAATGAGTAGCTGGAAAATATAGGACTATAATTAAAGCCCTTTTTAAATGATAGATATACAACTGTCCGACGCCATTGACTTGTTTTCTGCATGGATTAAAAGTTCAAATTCAATTTAACTTATAAACTGCAACAACGTGTGATTGTATTTGTGAAGATATATAATTTCATAGTCAATATATATGCATTCATGTTGTGGTTTACCTAATTAACCAGAAAAAAAAAAGAATTAATTGAGTAATTTTCCATTACTTCATTAGGTATCTTTCTTTCCCTGGCAAGTTAAACAAAATTCTTTCCCTTATCCTCAAAATTCTAATGGGTGGTTAAGAAATGGGACAAAAGGTATGGTAAGATACATTAAAAATTATTTGTCTGTCTATATATATCCGTATTTTTTAGGTTAGGGTATATTGGGAGTGTAATGGCATCATTAGTATTACTGGTAGAAGCTCTTCTTGGAAGATTTCGCCACGAAATTAATTTGCAGGTGGGTGAAGATGGAGCGCAAACACAGCAATACATTAGCTATGGCCATGGAGCACTGAGAAACACAGAGAGTTGGAGTTTACAAGAAGAGATTCAGGCATGGAAAATTGCTCATAGTTGCATTTGGCCTTAAAAACTCGGGTGCTTATCATGTATATTTCTTTTGTAACTCTACTTCTATTTGATAAGTGAATTTTAGTGACTCCATAATTATTAATAGATGCAAATTAAAGAATTAAGGAAATTTAGAAATTTCTTAATTTCAATTAATGAAAAGACTTGAAAACTTAATTTTGAGCACGACTATTTTAATTTCGAGATGCTATTATCTACCATTGCTATAATTGGCCATATTGCAAAGTTGGCATTTGATTGATGATATGTATTGAAAACATGTTTTAGGCCCAAAGACGATGTCTATTTCTATGACAATGAAGTTTCGTAATTTACAACAAATTGAACATTAAAACAAGACGGGTCAACACATTTTAGGCACGAGCTATTGGAGAAGTACTTATTCAATTTTATTGCTTCTAGTGCTGACAAAAACCTTTTGGTTACGGTGATGGTATGACCAAAATAAAAAATAATCAGAAATTTGGGTAGGTTGAGATCCAGTTAAATTTATTGAAAAATTTCTTAATTTCAATTATATCTCTAATAATTTTTCTTCTTATTCTTATCCTCAAACTTTCCATTAATTAACACATTTGATAAAAGTTTTATGTCCAAAAGTCACATTGAAATGGCAAAAAATAATTTATTTATTTTATCATATTTTAATAAAAATAAATAAATAAAAGTGCGAAAAAAAATATTTTTCGTTTATTGAAAATAAAATATTTTTGTATAAATCATCATCAAAATGCGAGACATACTAATTAATTGAAGGTGGAAGAAAAATTCCTCATGAAAAAAGCGAAGAATGTTATAGTGAGCAGATTGAAGAGTTAAATATAAATTGTGATGAAAACGTAATCACCCTTTTAAAATTTACTTTTTTGGTTCGTAAGTATTTAACCACGTCCAAACGCGAATATTCTCTTCTTCCGAGAGAGAGAGAGAGAGGGGGGGAAAAAAAAAAACCTAATTTGTTTATCTATCCAAATTCAGCTCGCAAATTTGCTGCATTTTCTTCCAAAGTGGTCGGAGACAATGGCCGTAGACAAAGGGGTGCTTGAAAATGACGAATTCGTGTACAGAATCAGCACAGCTGAAGAGTGGGAGGACCTTCAGAGAAGCAAAGCTACATTTGGTGGAGATATCGACAAATCAACTGGTTGTATCCATCTTAGCAGGCTTCACCAGGTGTCTTCCACTTTCTCTATCATAAAAACAATAATTGGACTCAGTTCGTCAAAGTGATAACCTAAATTTTCACGTTATCTGGAATTTTTAGTTTTAAATTATGTTGTTTTAT
The DNA here is from genome assembly GCA_019097785.1 of Fraxinus excelsior. Taxonomy (NCBI): domain Eukaryota; kingdom Viridiplantae; phylum Streptophyta; class Magnoliopsida; order Lamiales; family Oleaceae; genus Fraxinus; species Fraxinus excelsior. The sequence continues at coordinate 255,648 of CM032624.1, read as the reverse complement.
GACAATTGGGAATGGAGGAGTTTATTTGCTCTTGGATCTTCTGTATCATTAATTCTTCCACAGCATTGGGATAAATTTCCTTATTTCAGATTGCAACACAAGTTTAGGATATATTAAAGTTGCTATAGTGATAAAAGATTGCTGATACAGAGAACATTGAGCATGAAATCACGAATCATTTTAACGTTCTGTTTCATTTTCGAAATCGGCATTTGACAGCTCATGCAGGATAAGCTGGTGGTTCAGAATACTAAAAAGGTGGGCGCGGTCTAGAAAGATAGCATTAATGCTGTATGGTATTCAAATATGACATTATAGTATAGCTCATACTGAAAACCAGATTTAGTTAACCAATCTTTTTATTATCAGACACACTGTTGTTTTTCTTGTTCCTTTCTAAAATCTTGGTTTTGCCCTACGAGTGAATTACTTGTAAAATACGTTACCAGTTCTTGATCTACCTCAGAATACGATATCTCCAACTAAAGCATGACATAACAAAGTATTCACTTCTCATTAATTATATATCTACTCTTGAAATTAGTTTCTCAACTCTTAGGCTTTAGCTTATTAACCTATTGACAGCTTAGTTGTTCGTTCCTCTTTAATTGGTATGATGAGGTAGCCTGTTTCTTAATTAGCAATTGTTAGTCAGTTCAATCACAGAGTTTGTGCATAATTATTTTCGGCAAACGATTAGAAATTTTTTGTGTGATGCTGCAATAATTCATGGATATATTTCTTGGTCAATTAACAATCAGATTTTTTATTTTTTTATCTATGATAATCTATTTGATCTCATTGTATCATATCCTCTCTTTTATAGTTCAAAATAACTTGTAATTTATAACATTTCTAAATTGTAGGTCCCATCAACTTTACAGAACTTTTTCCTGAATGTTAAGGGAGATTTGTACCTACTCCAAGTTGCTGCTGTAAAGGTAATACCATAAACAGTTGAGCCATATAGCATTTTAGCTGCATCAATGCAAGTCTCTCTGATTATCTGGACTGGACATAATTTAGGATTTGCATTACGAGAAGCTATATACCTATATGCTGCATCAGAAATTGTAGTCTTTCTTTAAGCATTTCTACATGAGTTGAGAAACGCCCAAATTGTCTATGATGGCTCCCTTCATGCTAGTGTGGCTTCACCACTGGTCTAACAACGATCATTTTCAATATCCTGATTGCATTCATTGTTGTTGCAGCTCGGAAAAGGATTGGTTTATGAAGCTGTTGGAAATTCCGATTTTTTCCCTCATTTCTATGGCCCATCTCGAAGTTTTAGTCCTCTTCCACTGGATGCCATCACAAAAGCAGAGAAGCTGATTCTATCTGATGGCAAATTCAGTTGCAGCTTGCTGAACTGAATGGTGTCCATGTTTGTCATATGACCGTTGGTTTTATGCAGTGTATTTGTTGTGTTAAGTTACATAGTGAAGGATGATATGGAATGATTTGCTTCAGTTGATTTCAACATTTCTTCTCTGTACCTTGAAAACATTGGGAATATATAAGCTTGTGACAATATTTTGGTGTCGATCCTGAGTACGTCTAATATTTGCAGGTCTTTCAGAATTAAGTGACACGATCATTTATCAAGGCAACTATAGCTGCATGAGCGTGTATGAATTTGAATGTAACTTAAAGCAATATCAGGGAACGGGAACATGCAAATCAATAAGGAAAATTTTTGCACTGGTAGATAAAAATTATAAATAAAATAAGGATCTCGCTACATGAACATAAATATTTACATAAATATCATATGACACTTTACTATTTACCAGTTTAAAACATAATTAACTTTTTCATCCAATTTTTTCTCTCCATATCATTTTATGTAATCCTTTGTGTACTATTTTATGTACAAGTAGCATAATCCATCCATAAAACAAAGTCTGCGAGAAATTTTTGAGAATTAAAAATTGGAAAAGGATTATCCACTTCATTGTAATTTCTCGCAATGAGATAGGGTAGAAGGGTTTACTTGAAGAAAGTAAAGGGGTCCCTATCGTTTCATAGCAACTTGAAAGCGATTAGGTAGAAGGGTTTACTCGAATTGGAGATTGCTTTAATATTTTCTTCCTTGGATTTGGATACTGATTGCAGATTGGCTATTTCGAGAATAATATACTTTTTGTTCGAGTTTGGTTAATAACTTAATATAGTGCAATTAGTCCATTGGAGTTTTTTTTTCTTATTCTTGGATGATATAAGGTAGCTTTTGTTGATTGTTATTTTCTATTGGACGTGAAACTGATTTATTGTTGATTTTGAGGTACTTCGCAGAATAATTTGTCGTGATTTAGGTAAAGCTTTTGTTGATAACTGATTACATAGTTATTATAGAATTTTGATTCAACTGAATATTTTTTTTCCTATACTATTTAACTTCGATCCAATTAATTATTTGTTTCCTTTTATATTTGTCTCCATGGAACTACTAACCTTCTACTTTTTCTTTGTTCCTCATGTTGAACTGGATTCAGATTTGTTAGTGTATCCGCAAAATAGTTACCATTAAAGAATTAAGATCTTGTCAAGAAAAAAATGACATTTTTGGTGATATTTTTACATTAATTTTCTAAAAGGATTGTTTCCCATGTGCTCCATATGTGTAATTGTCATCTAGAACTTGAGATTTTTCATCCTGAGAATTCTGTTAACAAGTTCTTAGTCTGCTGATACACGGACTTGAGCCGACCCAGCTGATACCAAAACTACAGAAAATAAAAACTCCATTAAAGTTATTGTTGAGCACTGAGTGAAGTTATTCTTATATAAACAGTTAATTCTTAAGTGGATGAGCTATATCTGAATGTTGATGAGAGGCAGATTAATGGAATGAAATGCATGATGCTGGAATTATTCATTTAAAACATAATGACCTTGGCCAGATTGTCAAAGAATATATACCAAATCAACATCACATGACACTTAGTGACAAAATCAACAATATGAAAGTATTTTGTGCCTCTCACAAGTTTCTCCAAATGTTAAAAATATCAGTATCTGCATTAAATACACGTTTCTTTGTGCCTAACAATACTACCTGAGAACTATATAAGTGTGCTGATTAGTGTGTTTGGTTTAGTTTTCTCACGAGTGAGTAATATGGACGAGAAGCAAATCGGATTTCCCTCTACTTTACTCACTCTTATAATTTCTCTCTTCCTCCTCCCTTTTGTTCTTTCTCAGTGTAATAGAAATCCAGTTATTTTCAACTTTGGCGACTCAAACTCTGATACTGGTGGGTATGCCGTTGCACTTGGATTAAACCTTGGAGATCCGGATGCACGCACCTTCTTCCATCAACCAACTGGCCGCTTATGTGATGGAAGATTAATCATCGATTTCCTATGTAAGTTATTTCTTTTCATTTTGTTAACATGTTTCAGGCATTAGGTATATTAGTGAAAGGTATCAGATCATCTCCAATCATTCAGCAGCAACCAAAAAGCTTATCCCTCCCCATTTCCATTATCTTAATATGGTGGAAACTCAAACAGTAACTGTTTTTTCTATTCTTTAGTTTTATAAAGAGAGCACAAAAGGTAGGACAAATATTATGTTTTGTATTTAGCTTAAGCATCATTTTAGTTAGTGTTATCACTGTCCACACGTGATTTAGAGGGGATTCTCAACTCTCCTCTCTCTGTTTTGTTTTTCCAATATCAACATTTGGTAGGTAATGCAAAGATGGCTGTTTTACTTTATGGTAAAGCTAATATCCTGGACACTGCACTCTGTAACATGTGATATTCTCCCGATTTTTACTTCACAGGTGAAAGTCTGAATACCAATTATTTGACTCCTTATCTTGAGTCACTGGCACCCAATTTCACAACTGGAGCTAACTTTGCAATATGTGGCTCATCAACGCTCCCTAGATCTGTTCCGTTCAGTTTACATGTTCAATTTCGTGAGTTCAAACGTTTCCAGAACCGCTCCTTAGAGCTTGGATCTAAAGGTATGATTATAACAGTGAGTGTCCTATGTAGAAACTCACTTGGCAGTTTACATTTTTTTTGATGTAGAACAATTCATTAGGTTTCAAAAACTTACTTGGGGAGAAGGACTTCAAGAATGCAATTTACACGATCGACATTGGGCAAAATGATCTGGCAAAGGCCGTTACCTACCTTTCATATGCTGATGTTGTTAAAAAGATACCTTCCTTCATTTCTGAAATTAGAGATGTTATGTTGGTGAGTCTTTTCTTTCTATTTAATAATCATATTAAATTCTTAGCCTTCAAAGGTTTTTTTTAAATTGAATTTCTAATACAGGGAATGTATGAAGCGGGTGGGAGGAATTTCTGGGTGCATAACACAGGACCACTGGGCTGTTTGCCTGCAAAACTAGCCACTAGAAACACCAATGCCAACGATTTCGATGAATATGGATGCATCAAGTCTCTTAATGAAGCTGCAAAAGCATATAACATGATGCTAAATGCACTATGTGAACAGCTACGATCGCAAACAAAAGGCACCACTATTGTCTATGTGGATATCTACTCTATCAAGTATAATATCATTTCCAATTCTGCGTCATACGGTGAGTTTTGTTTGCAAAATTCCAATTCTCCATGATATTGTCATTCTTGTTCAACTACTTATTTGAGTAAGTATAAATAGGTTTTGAGAATCCTTTGATGGCATGTTGTGGATATGGTGGAGTGCCGTACAACTACAATGCCAACATTACATGCCGGAGCAGTGGATTCAGCGTATGTGAGGAAGGGACTCGTTATGTAAGCTGGGATGGAATTCATTACACAGAGGCTGCCAATGCAATTGTTGCCTCCAAAATACTCTCGACTGATTATTCTACTCCTCCCTTGAACTTCAACTATTTCTGCAGTGCTTAAGGCTTATTGTCTGAAGCAGTACACCAATTTAAATGCGCAATATTATTATTGACTTTGATCATCTCTTTCAAATACTCCTTTATAGCTATAATATCGGAACCGCAGCCCCCTCTCTACTCGATCCACATTCAATTCTATTTGACTTCAGTAAAAAATAAGTAAAAATTGAAAGTCAGCAAAAGATTTATACATTTCCAACTAGATTGATTTATTCAAATATAATGTTGGAGTTCAGGAAGAACTTGTAACTGATGGAGGCTTGGTTAAGACCCTAGTTAGTTGTTGGTGTAAATGAAATTAATTTATGAGTTTCAGTTATGAATCCATGGACTTGAGTGTTATAAAATAGCTTGATACACAATTTACAGTAGTCACACTTGTATCTATATAAAATATATATTCCCCTGCTGCATTGATTTTAAGCATGGAAGTGATAGGAAAAGGGTTCGACCTCGCATCCCCAATAATCACTATTAGTATTGTTCTTTGTCTAATTTTGAATATCGCATTTTTTGATTGTTGGTGCAAAAGAAAGCCAGTTATTTTCAATTTTGGTGACTCCAACTCTGATATGGGTTACACTGGAAAGCCGTGGAAAGGCCGTATGATAAGTGTATTTTATACACTTATTCGGGGTTCTAAAATATCGATATTTGATAGTTCATTTGACAAAATATATTCTAATTTGTTTTATTTTATGTAACATAAGTAAAACTCAATAGTTGAACAAATAATCAAAAGAAATAAGCGAAAATGGTAAAAATGGCAAAATCTAAAGTTTGAGGACCAAATTGCAAATATTCAATAGTTGATTCAGACCAAAAAGATGATGCTTGAAAGATTTTTAGGAGGCAATTGGATGTAATTAGAACTCAAAAAGGAATGGAATATGATCAAAGTCAATTTTCAATCGTACAAGTTATATTTGAGATTTTTAGTCGAAAATTGAAACCAATTTTTGGCATAGTAAATGTCAGAATTGGAAAAATCCTGTCTATAAAAGTTGTAGCCATTTGAGTTAAATTCCTAATGCACTTTGAATTGTATCAATCGAATATCAGGAGACAAAGAGTTATGACCAAATTACTGACTACTGTAGAAAGACAAAAAAATTTAGACATGATTTTCAACCAATTTTCGACTCCTGCAAATACATAACAACATAATACATATTGGAGGACCTCTCATATACATATTATATTCAAATACTCATCAAATATTATCATAAAATGAGGAGAATTCATAATTTTTGTGAGAGAATTGAAGGGGATTTGCAAGAATTCAATCGAGTGAAGATTTAAACTTGATTTTTGGGCAAAGAAGAGAATGCACAAGTGGAGATTTATCAAGAAATCATTGAAAAGATTCAAAATTTCAAAATTTATCTTCATCTTCGTCTTTTCAATTTATCAAAATTTCGGGTTATATCTTTTCACTTAAATATGATTTCTTGTAATTTCAATATGTTAGGCTAATTTTATACATTGTTGGGATGAGATGAACCCTTGTTATGATATTTTTATTTTTTAATTAGTTATTTTGACTTTAATTTGATTTGATTTATGGATATTTACAATTTATTATTTTTTTATTGTTCTTTCAATTGCTTGATCACCAATTGAATTGTTAGTGAATTTTATTGTTATCGAGAGAGACAATAGAATTTAAGCACAATATAATAAATATTGTAAGGTCCGATAGAAAATAGAGATATACTTTTATGCTTTATATGGTTTCAATAGGTGTTTTAGTACTTCTTAATGCATTTATCAAGTTCACATCTTTCATCGAAATATAGAAATGTCACATGAGGGGAATATATTTGATAACTATCGAGAGAGGCTTTCAATTAAATTAGGAACATTGACCAACATAAATGATTTTAAATTATCACTTTAATTGTTACACTAAAAATGGAATAATAAGGGGATTCGACATCTTAGCAATGCATCTCACATATTTGAAAAATACATTTATTTGCTTTCATTAGTTTAGTTGATAATTTAAAAATTAGTATAAAAAAATTACAAAAGTTGTTTGCTATTCGATTAAAGTTACAATTAATTTTAACTCGACAAAAAACGTAGTCATCGTGGGTTCGAAATTCTATTCACTACTATATTACTTGAACACGATTCCGTTTAATTGCAGGAAATCAAACGATTACCATACCTCCAAGTCCTCCTCTATGAATTGCTTCCTTATGTTTCAATATGTCGATAGATAGATATGATGTTTTTTCTTAGATCACTAGGTTGTCCTCTCTTCTTCTACAAAGGTGAGCTTATTTATACTAGCCTAGACGATGGGATAGTCGTTGGATTAAATTCGCGTGGTAGCATCACCTAAACTGAAGCTTCACATCACCATCTACTCACTACATTTAATGTTTGACAAAAGGTCAACTGCCCCAGTTATAGGCTGATACATTGACGTACAAATACTAATAAGGTTGTAGGTATTTTATTACAGACGTCCCATCAATCAACCTCTATAGATCCTTGAATCCTATCATGCGGCTACCTTGATTCCAGTATACGGTGGCTTGGGCTTCAAATAATGAAGATGGGCCTCTGCAAAGGGACTTCTGACTTCGACGCCTCGGGTATAAGGAGCCTCGGCGTTTTGCTTGGTTTTTATCATTTCGGGTTGGAGAGACGTCGGATAGACTAGCACTTCGGCGCTTGGGGGAGCCTCGGACGGCTGCATTTAGCTGTTGACTTTGGCTCTATTGCCACTTTAACTATGAGGGATCTATAACTTCTTATGTGGATAAATTGCTCACGTGCCAGTCTATGTGGAACGTTGATTTATGGGCTTTATTTTCGGGAGGTAACAGAAATTGTTGTAAGTTTCAGACTTTTGTTTACTTATTCTATTGTCTTATTGCAAGCGAAAGTTTGAGAAGCAATTATCCAAGTCCTTCGAATATGTGGGATCAAGCTTGAGCAATGGGGCTAATTTTGCAATTAGTGGTTCATCTACTCTTCCTATATCGATTCATTTAGTTTACATATTCAAGTTTCTCAATTCACACTTATTTTGGTTCACAAACATGGATAATTGTCAATAATATGTGAATATGGTTTAATTCTATGTAATTTGTGTTTTGTAAGTTAAAAACGATGAACGTGGTGAAAATTTGAAAAAATAAGCAAAAAATAACTAAACTAAAGCACAACCAAAATTTGAGGACTCAAGTGCAAATACAGAAAATTTGCGTGAGGAAGATTTGAGAGCATTAGGCATCAATTGGATGAGAAAAGAAGCCAAATAGATGAAATATAGTCGAAGTACTATCATATATCAACTTCCAGCTGAAAAAGTTATGTTTCAAATTTTTAGTCTTGGTTTGAGATCCATTTTTGGCATAGAATACGTTCGAATTTGAACATTTGTATTGGTAAGATTTGTATCCCTTTGAGTAAGATTTCCAACGCATTTTAAATCACCTCAATCGAATATCGAAAGAGAAAGACACGATCAAAATACTGAAAGCTGTCCGGTGGGAAAAAAAGTATAACCATGCGGTCGCATGGTATAACTTTCATGCGGTCACATGGGAGTGTACAAGGACCTCAAGTGACTCATCTCTATGAACCATGCGATCGCATTCTGGTTTCCTTTTTTAATCCAAACACATTTGGAAACAAATTTTGGGATGGTATTTATACCATAAAGCCATCCAGAACAAGGATGAGAGTTTTATGAAGGATTTTAGAGAGAAAAAGAGGCAAGAACAAGGAGAACAACACCACGACGCGAAGATTTGATTCAAGAATCGATTTGGTGATGTCGTTCTTCACTTATTTTTCTGACCTTCTTCTCTCCACCATGCTGGGCTAGATTATTTATGTACTAGGGAACGATGAACTTTGTATTATGGTTTTTAATTTTTAGTTTTACATTCTTGATTTATATGATCTAATTTTTCCATGATTATAGTACACAATAATTATGTGAATTTGGTGATTTTTTCATGCATTCGAGAGGACGGAAATAAATTCGACATATACAAATCATAATAGGGTTCGATAGGGGATAGAAATATACCGATATATCTTATGTAAATCTTTAAGTGTTCATAAAAACTCATGCATTCTTGTATATTTGCATCTATCATAGAAATATAGTTATGTCATATATGAGAATATGTTTAACTTTACTCGAGAAAGATTGTTGAATAATTTAGAAACATTGATTTGTCAATATTGTAATCGTGTGTCAAGGTGTGAAACTAGGTTTAAAAAGATTAATACTTAGGAATTTGTGACCCTAGTACATTCATCACATATTAAAAAATACATCAAATCATATTCATCGTCAATTTACATTTAGTTAGTTAATTCATTCATACTTGCATACTTATTATTAATTTAGTTATAATTTCATCAAAACAACATTCTCATTTTTATTATTTCGGTTAAGGTCACTATAATTGGAATTAGAACTAAGCAATCCTTGTGGGAACGATACTTGGACTCAAAATTCATTTTACTACTTGCTAACGAACCGTACACTTGCGGTGATTTTAATTCGAATAAATATTTTTGTGAACACAACTATGATCTCTTTGCCAATCCATCTAAATACAGTGAGTCATTTCTATACAATCAAGACATGTTTCTAAATTTATTAAGTTAATTATTAACAAGAGGTTTTTTGGTTGACAGGTTTTGAGAATCCATTGATGGCATGTTGTGGGTATGGTGGACCACCATACAACTACAACTCGACCGTAAAATGTGGGGAAAAAGGTTATATTGTCTGCAAGGAAGGATCTCGATACATAAACTGGGATGTAATTCACTATATTGAAACTGCTAATCAAATTATAGCCTCCAAAATTCTTTCTACGAATTATTCTACACCTCAGATTAACTTCAATTACTTCTGTAATAGCTGATACATGTACTGATTCGAACCAACATTTTCCAAGTTTCGTTTCTTATAGCACTGTAACGTCCCACAAAACGGTGGTTATTGTTAAATGGGGGACATTTGCTGCTGCTGCTGCTGCTTGAGTTTAGTTTCATTAATTTTGTGATTTGAATAAATAGTATCCGGCAAAGATATATGAAAGGGAAACATGTGTTTCCACCATTTTGCATATATTCCAGCTTCTTTAGCAATCCTTTAGTCCAAGATTTGAGATTTACAAGAATGGTATATGGAAAATAGGATCCATGACAATTAGTCTTGAGCTAAAGATGTAAAACACTTGGCAACTTCACACCATTATTTGTTATCGGGCACCCAATTATATTTTAAGTCTCACACATTAATTTTGACCCGTTAACTTCGGCAGTATATGATGAAACCCCAAAGAAACAAGCAAACGGACATCTGGAAGTTTATTCAAACGAAGGGAAGTTCTAATAAGCCGAGTTATGAAGATCCATTGCATAGGTATGGGCAACGGATCTATGGCATATGTGTGGGCAATGCAAATGGGTCAATGACTCGAGAACATTTTTATGTCAACTTGTTCCAATGTTTATTAATCTACCTTATCAAATGAACTAAAAAAAAATAAAAAAAATCTAGCTCTATGCTGAAGCTCTAGTCACAACAATTGTGAACGGAACCTTAGTGTCCTTTTGACTCATTTCTTTCTTTGCACAGCCACAACAAATACTATAACACAAGGAAGGACTAATTAACAATTCCCGATTAAAAGCAAGATTTAAGAGGTATCAATTTACATACTCTTCTGTTCTGCTGCTTTGAGTGGAATGCCCAGAAGTCTAAAAAAAAAAAAAAAGCATGCTCAAATGGCAGCAAGTGTGTAGGAGATGTTAGTTTGTGATCCAGGATTCATAATCAAAAACCTCAACCTCTCTTTTTTGCATAAACAAGACCCCTATTTTACAAAAGCTCAGAGTCGAGGAATTGTCTATAACCCAGTAACAGTTAGTGGAGGAGGAGTGGAAAAGTTACTTTTAAGTGGGTAGTTTTTGGAATTTAGCTCCAACAAGGAACAAGCTGCCTTTTTCAGAGCATGTGTAAATCTAAACTCCCATTCCTCTTTCACCATTCATGCCCATGGGCCCGCCACTGCTGGAGTAGTAGCCTCTGCGCGTGCACAGGGAGGCGGGGATGTAGCCTGCATGTATCTAGGTGCCTTTGCAGCCACCAACCCATGTCACCAAATACACTTTTGCTATTTATTATCTTATTATTATTCTTCTGCTTCAGATTTTCTGTCTTTGTTCTGCCATTTTTTGTTGTACATCAGTATATGTACTGTTAACAATTAAAAACTGTCATTTAGAAATCAGTATTACTTAGGAAAAGCTACAACCTTGCATTGTCTTTACTTTTTTAATACTTTCAAGATTACAACATTGGAAACAGTTACTCTATTTTGAAAATGATGGGCTACAGTCTACAAGGAATCAAAGCTTTTGGTAAAAGAGAATTGCCAAGAGTTTCATAGTTTGTTAAAGTAGCTCTATTAATATTGTGGTGGTTGTTGATATTTACTCTCTCATTTGTCCCACAAAGATAGTCATATTTCTTTTTTCATACGGATTAAGAAAATTTAGTTAATATAGTTGAAATAATATTTTTTTCTATTATTTTTCCTAATATACCCCTACATTAATGCAATAAATATTCAAGATAATTATACTATTCTTGGTACTAGTCATTTTTTAATGCAAAAATCAATGTTTAAGAAACAAGAGTAATTTGGAACACATGAAAAAGGAAAACGAGACTATCTTTATGGAACGGAGAAAGTGTTATTTTATCAAATTCATCAAAAAGGAATAATTTTCATCAATGTGATTTTCGCGTAATCATTATTTTTGGTTTTCTTTATTTTCCTTAAATCTAGAGGATCAAGTTAATTACTGGAATCAGGTAGTCACCATGTTAAGGTAAATTGTCTGCTTTTTGTCCAACATATACATCACATGAAAAATTCGAATCAAAACACAAAATAAAGCGAGTCAATAACTTTCCTAGGAAAATCAATGACGAGGTATTTCGTCATAAACTTGATATTTATTAACCAACACACATCCAAGAACATGTCTAATGAAAACACTGAACTTAGAGAAATGGCGAAATGAAGAACCTATTCAACTCAAAAGAAACAGTACTGAACATTAAATGATGAAGTGGGATTTATAATATGTCCCTCTTCAATCACGTTACAGTTTGATGTTCCATACCACCAAACATCAGTAATTTTGTCTTCCAGTTATTATGTACAAATATTTGGCAGAGGAACACAGTCTAGTTCAATCGGCAGAAGGCTGCATCAGTTTCTAAGATAGATCGAGGAATGCCCTCCAACAAGCACGAAACCGGAGGAATAGTTAGTGTCTGCAGTTCACCGTATGCATTCCAACAAAATGGATCCAACACTACATCTCCTTTGGCCGGAAGGAGCTCTACATCTGAAAGTGTAATATTTGTGCACGGAACCAAATCACTACAAGCAAAATGCATTGGAGGACTTCTGATATCATATGTTCCCTTTATGCTCGTATACTGAATATCAGATAGATATACAGCCGAGGTGTGATTGGTGCAAGTTTTGCTCAGGCAGTAGAATTGATCGATTATGATTGGGTTCCTAACGTTGTCCATGTGAATGTTTTCAAATGCAACACCTGATACAGCTCCAGAACCTCCTTGCCAAGTCTTGATCCTAACTCCATTATCTGAATTCTTTATAACACAGTCCCTAACGGTAATATTGGATGCACAGGCACTTGAATTGTGATTGCCTAAGCTCCCTATGCTGAAACAGGGAGTAAAACTTTTAAACGTCGTGGAAACATGGAAAATTCATAAGCGTTTTCGAAAAAGTACCATTCCATACCTAATTCCATGGCTTGGTCCACATGTGACATTCTTAATGTCTACATCATAACAACCTGATCCTATTGAGACACAGTCATCACCTGGAATTTGGACAATATGAGTATTTGATAGTAATGAAACAGAGAATATCAGAAGCTAAAAAGGATGTTATGCTGACCATTGGAGATTATGGAATTATATATTCCAACGTTGTTTGTGTTCTCTATGTGAATACCGTCAGTGTTGGGACTTAAGGCTGGAGCAGTTATGAGAATTGATTCTATATAGACATCCCTGCAGTCGTCGAATCTGAAGTGGAATTGAGGGCTGTTTCTGATCTTTATTCCTTGGACTGTCAGGTTGTTGCTCATGAAGAATCGTATGGCCTAAAACCAAAATAAAATATAAAAAGTAATGCTGAATTTTCATCACCAAACAAAATAATGTTCATAAAAGCTTTTCGTATCACTTACAATAGGACTATCACATGGTGTTGTCAAAGCCATTCTGTTGGCTCCCTGTCATTGACGAAGGCAATTTTTTTTAGCAGAATGTAAATTAAACCAATTCTGTAGATTCAGCAAATCTATTTCAAGTACCTTGCGAGGTTTGCAAGGAAGATTCCACCATTGCTCACCCCTACCGTCAATTAAACCTCCTCCTTGCAGTGCCATTTCATTAACTCTATAGAAAACCAACCATTGGCGCCTGCTATTGTTCTTTGGCCAGGAATTGGGTCCATCGGGTGGCATAATTGTTCCATCAACCTTCGGAATGACACAAGAAGCACGCAATTGTCAAATACATTACACGTGTACATAAAAATTTAAACATTTCAAAGAAACCTTTAACGTAAAGGGACAACACCTGGAAAACAAAGCCGCCTTGACAGGGACCGGTGAAAATTGTGGACTGAATCATGAAAGAGTAGCCCGGGGGAACAAGGAGGACTGCCGACTCAACTTGGCAGGCAGTGTCCCATGCTGACTTGAATGCTTCGGTGTCATCAGTTTCACCATCACCAACAGCACCAAACATTCTTACATCATAAACACCGGACCAATTATGATCAGGAAACGGGCCGGAAGCCTCAGGCGGAGGAGAAGGAGGTATTGAAATTTGAGATTCATGACGATGCTTGTGTTTTTTATGGTGGTGATAGCGATATCTAGCCTGGCTAACAAACATTGTTGCACCAAAAGTGAAGTGAAAAACTAGTAAAAAAACCCGAAATGAAACCATTCTTTAACAGAATTGATAACAGATTTGGGTGGTGATAAACTGAAACCTCGCTACTCGCTAGAACAATTGTTTTCACTATCTGAAAATCAAGATTTATGGATGTTGACAAGTGGATGAAAAAGGATGCCAAGTATTGGGAATTAAGTTGAAAGAAACTTGAAGAGTTCTCCGCACGAGCATCGAAAGTGAGCACTATACCAAGTTGCTATTTATAAACAGTAAAATCTGGTAGACATGCAAAAGCAAGAAGGCTAAGTTCATATATATATATATAAGATAAAAGTTAAAAGGTGGTGCAAGAATGAAGAATAATCTGCACCATACAAATTTTTTTAATGGAAAAAACCGACCAAGTCATTGGCCTTTTGTCGAGCGGGAAAACCAGAAATGAGAACCATGTTCTTCCCATAACCTCCCACTTACTCTGGTCCCAAAACCTAGTTATTACACCTGTTTGTCACCCTCAGTTAACGCTTTTTTATTAATAATCAATTCCTTGTTGGTTACAGTTTTTTCTTATATAAGAAATTAAGAAATACAGTCATCCTATATTCAGTTTCTCCTGGAAGATTTGCATAAAGTTAGACTCAATATAGCTTATTATTATTATTATTATTATTATTATTATTATTATTATTATTATTATTATTATTATTATTCAGTAAATATGTGATTAAGTATTTGTTATTTCTGTTAGAATTGAATTCTGAAATTCAAAATTTAATTTACAGAAGTTTCTTCGATAAAGGTCCCCCACCTCAAATTCCCCATCCTCGAAAATTCTGAAAGTATTTTTTCAATCTCAAACATAATACGGGCTAAAAAGGAAGGTAGTATACAATTTAGAGCTTTCTGCACCTCTCATTCCCATTTCCAAACCTACGTTTTCATCAAGGTTTTCTTCAAATCGATATAATATAATCTTATTTAACTCTCTATATAAACATGAAAATGTATTCAGCTTTATGCAAAAGAAAAGCTGATAGATCCACAAATGACTTTTTCTTTGAACCAGAAAACAAAGATGCATATGCATAACCCCACTCATAGGCGGACGCAGACTTTTTATGTTGGGGGGCACAATCAAACTTTCAAAAAGTGACGAAAAAATTAAAGCAAAAGATATTTTATTACAATCGTTCTCTACGTGTTCTCATATTTTGATAACGTTCCATAATTACATCATTTTCAATCTTGTCAAATACATCTTTCTCGATATATGCAATCAAACTATCATTCAACCATTGATCTCCAATTCGATTGCGCAAATGATTTTTGACAAAAGTCATTGCAGAAAATGATCTCTCGACTGTAGCGGTAGCCACGGGAAGAACTAAAGCTAATGTGACAAGCTTGTAGACTAATGGATACACTTCATGTTTGTTCTTTGCAACCAACTTCTGTGCAAGATCACCAATGCCTTGTAATCCTTCAAAATCTTCAGATGTGCGCATGTCAAGAATATATGTATCTAACTGATCATCAAGTTCTAAGATATCTCCTGAGTCAAAATCTGCCGGATAATACTGACATAGTCGAATCACTTTGTTCTTGTCAAAAGCATCAAATGAGTTATTTGGAGACAAGCACGCAACACAAATGAGCAAGTCACTATTTACCTCAGAAAAACGATCATTCAGCTCCTGGAGTTGCATATCAATGATAGCATAAAACATTTCCACACGATAATGATGCAAATTTGTCACTGTCTCACGCCGTGAACGACCTAGAGTTATGAACATATCATCCATATTGGGAACACTGATCTCATGAGTTTCACAAAACGAACAAACAATTTCCAAAAAAGACTCCCATCCATCATCACTCATCTTTTGGAGTTGTAGTTTACACAATTGTACCAATCTCATGGCATTGACAATATCCTGATCTTTTCGTTGTAATGCTTTTGACAATTCATTTGAAATCCCCAAAATCTTTTTCATGAGATGTAGATGAAATACAAATTCAAATTTTAACATCAACTCAAATAAAATACAAGCATCACCTCTCGTTCCAGTACTTGTAGTGTCAGTCGCAATCATCTCAATAACGTCGACTATGGTTGAAAACATGAGAATCAAGTTAATTAAACAACCATAGTGAGAGCCCCAACGTGTATCACCAGGACGTTGAAGAGTAGTTTCTTGATTGAGACCTCGTCCACTTGATAATTTACCAACACTGAGTGATTCAAGAACTTTCAACCTTTGCTTTTCTCGAATAAGATCACTCCGTTTAGCCGATCCACCAACAACATTCACCAATCTATGCACTGTAGTGAAAAAAGTTTCAATCTTCGGATGTTTTTGTGCCACAGCTACAAGAGCTAATTGAAGTTGATGAGCAAAACAATGAATGTAGTATGCACTTGGATTTTCTTTCAAAATAAGTGCTTTGAAACCATTATACTCACCTCGCATGTTACTAGCTCCATCATATCCTTGACCTCGCAAATTAGATATACTTAAGTTATGCATTGAGAAGAATTGATCAATTGCACCCTTAAGTGAGATAGCTGTGGTACTCGAAACATGCTGGACACCAACAAAATGTTCCAATACATGCCCATTCTTCACATAACGAATGACAATAGACATTTGCTCCTTAACTGAAATGTCTCGAGATTCATCAACTAAAATTGAAAAGAAATTATCACGAACATCTTTCATAATCACATTTAGACATTCAGAAGCAATAGCACTCACAATATCTTTCTGCACTCGTGGTGATGTTAATTTGAAATTCTCAGGTGCATTCGTCAAAGCAACGGCCTTAATCTCAGCATTATGATCACACAACCAATGTAGTAGTTCAAGAAAGTTTCCTTGGTTGTTTGAATCTTCAGATTCATCATGTCCTCGAAAAGCCATACCTTGTCGTAGAAGAAATCGCACACAATCGATTGACGCACTCAATCGAATTCTATAATCTGTCCGAGCTTGATTAGATTGCTTAACAAGACATGATCGAATGCTTTGCTCTTGATTCTTGAACGATTCATATTTGACTCGAGCCTGATTGTGTGCACTACTTGAAGTCCCAACATGTTTTCTAAGCACTTCTTTCTTTTTCCAATTTGAGAATCCATCGTTAATAAAGGTGCCCTCACTCGAACTGAAAAGATAGCAATAAAAACAAAAGACTGCATCTTTCGCAACACTATATTCCAACCAAGTAGGATACTCATCATACCACGAAGCACAAAATCGCCTATCTTTGTTACCCATTCTCGTGGGTGGAAATGCATGATTGCGAGGCTGACAAGGACCCTTTTGCACGTACGCTCTTCGAATCACGTCTCTATCTTTAACATTATAATTCTGTATTGGAACTCTCAATCCAGGATCGGCGACAAGATTTGCAACATCAACATCCCTGACTCCTCCAATATCCCCAACTTCTCCAATGTCAACATCAACATCAACATCAACATCAACATCCCCGACTCCTCCAACATCCCCAACTTCTCCAACATCAACATCAACACCAACATCAACATCAACATCAACATTATTTTTATCATTTTTGTCTCGAACATTCCTTTTGTCGGTATTTTGCTCATCGCACGAAAGCACAGACTTACGTTTAAAGTATCTGTCCATAACTGATACAAAAAAGAATAAAAACATCAATCACAGTACAATTCCCTAAATCAAAATTGTCAATGGCCTTCTCAAAAAAATCAATTGTCTTCTCCTAAATCCCTAAAAGCCCTAATTAAAAACCATAAATAAAAAAAAAACCCTAAATCCCTAAATCCCCAAAAAAACCCTAAATCCCTAAATCAGAAATCACAGTTAAACTCAATAAATTGACACAATTCATTCACCTCAATAACAATTAAGAAACACAGACACATTTGCACAAATACTTCATACACATAGCACTATAGCAGACTTAGCAAATAGCATTTATGATTTAACACAATTCTTGAAACTGAAACTTGAGAGTGGTGGTGGAATGGCGGGACTACTTACCTCACCAGACCAGAGTACCAGAGACTGAGAGATGAGTGAGGACGGGCGGAGTTCTGTTCGGAAGTTGGAGCGCGTTCCTTGCGGTAGGTGAGCTTGGAGGCTGGAGCTGTGACTCGCAGCCAATGCGACGCCGGTCACCGTCGTGAGCTAGAGAGGAAGGACTAACTGACTAAGGACGGTGGGGAGGGAAAGCACCGTCGGCGTCGGTCGGGAGAACTTGGATTGGAGGCGGAGCGAGTATAGTGATTTGGGGAGGGAGAGAGAGACGGGTCTGTAGTCTGTAGAAAATGAGAAATGAAGGTTTATTTCCTTTGATTTGGTTTTAATTTTAAAATTTAAAAAAAAAATCCCCAAAATATGGGGGGGCACGTGCCCCCCCAGGCCACCCCCAGGTCCGCCGCGACCCCACTGATCCACTCACGCTGGCCGACGCCCAGAAACATTGAAGTTTATGACACTCTGTGATACCAAAGTAACAAGTGCACCATCAGCTTTCAGCTTCAATGCCACAACTTTAAGTAATCAAATACTGGAGTTGGTGGTGTAGGAAAATTGTTTCAACTTCAATACCGGATTTACAACTTGATACCAATTTTGATGAATAGTAGAAACACTGTATTTATAAATACAGTTTGCGCATATTATAATAGATTGTAAAATATATATATTGCAGTAAACAATAAAAAACAACTGCAGAACAACAACATGCAAAATCGAACAAACAGAATCTGTTAAAACGGTATAACACTTTTAACCCGAGGCCTGTGTCAAACACAGTTTCCTTAAAACAGATTCGCCTCCTCATCGTACGTGCTTGAGGATTGATATGAACATCTGCTTCCCAGGATACAACAGTAGAACCAGTAGTTTCTGAGCACCACAGAGACTACTCCGGCGAACTGACTATGTGCCTGAATTATATCACCACCGGACTCGAACAAAATCGGGAAAAAAAATGCAAAACATAGACGGTAGAGAAACAGAAACTGCAAGCAGATGAATATGCAGATGAATTCGTGTACTGCAGACTGAAAAAATGAGATGACTATATAGACAACTGTAGAATAATTGCTCAATAACTTCATAGCAATTAACATTGGAGTTTTAGGAGTTTCAACAATTTTGGAAAACCAAAAGTCTATTGAAAAAATTAAAAAATGTAGCAAAACGTGGACACTCCTAAGGGGTCAATTTTGCTCATTTCGATCCGACATTCGTGTACGCAGGTCGCGCTCGCACACAAGTTCAAGGTCTGAAGCCAATTTCGGTCCAAGATTTGCACCCCCCTGCGCGCGCACGTGAAGAGAGCCTCTATGCTACACATGATTACACCATTCTAAAGTGCAATCCTTTATAAAGTGATTTTAATTTTCATCAACTTCCTATGTGGGACAAAGCTTAAATTTTTGCTTTTCCACCAACATAAACTCCTTTCACATGACATACTTTGAGCTTCAATTTCTCAGTCACCCGAGCATCATTTTTGACAAGTAAATATATGATTTCGATGTACTCACGGAGGAGAACACAAATCAACTTTCATCTTTCAAAATAGCCAAGTGGGTCCGGCTCAAAACTAGTGCCAAAGTCAGCCCATTTTTCAGTTTTTCCAACAATCCCCCACATGAATGAAAATTGGGAGCGACACATGAAGACTAGGTGATATAGTTCAACAGTTGAAACCTGCATAGGATAGGTAGGTGTTACCCTTGAACCTTCCCTTGTGAAAGCATATTTACTTTACTGGCTGACCAGTAGACGCGATATCCTTGAACTGTTCTGCTGTTTATGTAAACGATGATATACTCCACACAGGTGATTTCTCATTACAACTAATCCACGTTACTTGGCTCGAATTTTCGACGCATAATAATCATTAAAAGCCTATTGCTTATCCTTTATCTTTCGGGCATCACTGTGCATCATATGAATGGACATGAGGTAATATCCTCCACAGTGATTCTATATAGTCTTTACAATTAGGTTGTCCCTTTGAACTTAGATCTTGGGATCTCCAGTCAACTAAGTTGGATTTTCCTTTGTATTAACTTATCCATTCAAGGGCTTAAGTCCCATTCCTCTTGATGATTTTTCAACTAACTCTCGATTTAACCCTTTGGTTAGCGGATCCGCAATGTTATCCTTTGATTTTACATAATCAACAGTGATAACTCCAGTTGAGAGTAATTGTCTTATGGTATTGTGTCTACGACGTATATGTCTAGACTTACCATTATACATATTACTATGTGCCCTTCCAATTGCTAATGACTATCACAATATATGCAAATTGCTGGCACAGGCTTTGACCATCTTGGAATATCCTCTAAGAAGTTGCGTAACCATTCAGCATCTTCACCACTTTTATCTAAAGCTATAAACTCAGATTCCATAGTGGATCTGGCTATCACAGTTTGTTTAGAGGATTTCCAGGATATAGCTGCACCTGCCAATGTAAACACAAATCCACTCATGGACTTTGAGTCTTTTATATCAGATATCCAATTTGTATCAGTATATCCTTCAATGACTGCTGGATATCTAGTATAGTACAGTCCAAAATTACGTGTACATCTCAAGTACCTTAGTACTCTTACTATTCCTTTCCAGTGATCAGCTCCTGGATTACTCGTATATCTACTTAGTTTACTCACTGTGTAGGCTATGTCTGGTCTTGTACAACTCATCAAGTACATCAGACTCCCAATAACTCTCGAGCATTCTACTTGATATACACTTTCACATTTGTTTTTGGATAGATGTTGACTTGTATCTATCGGTGTTCTAGCCATTTCAGTATTATCCTTACTGAACTTTTCTAGAATTTTATCAACATAATGTGACTGGTTTAGAACAAGCCCATCTGATGTTCTTGAAATTTTTATTCCAAGTATAACATCAACTAAACCCATATCCTTCATGTCAAACCTCGAATTTAACATATCTTTAGTGTATTTAATCATCTTATTGTCACTACCAACAATAAGCATATCGTCAACGTAAAGACATAAAATGACATAACCATTTTCAGTGTCTTTAACGTAAATACATTTGTCACACTCGTTGATTTTAAATCCACTCTCCATCATGACATTATCAAATTTTTCGTGCCATTGTTTTGGTGCTTGTTTCAAGCCATATAACGACTTCACCAATTTACAAACTTTCTTTTCTTGTCTTGGAGATGAAAACCCCTCAGGTTGTTCCATATAGATTTCTTCATCTAAATCTCCATTCAAGAATGCAGTCTTAACATCCATTTGATGTACTTCAAGATTTCGTAGAGCAGCAATCGCAAGTATCATCCTGATAGATGTTATTCTCGTTACTGGAGAATATGTATCAAAGTAATCAAGGCCTTCTCGTTGTCTATAACCTTTTATTACCAATCTAGCCTTATACTTTTCAATAGATCCATCTGCTTTCATTTTACGTTTGAAAATCCGTCTATAGCCTAGTGGTTTACTTCCCGGAGGAAGATCCACTAGCTCCCATGTATGATTTTGCAAAATGGAATCTATTTCACTTTGAATGGCCTCTTTCCATTGAGGCCCTTCTGATGAGTTCACAACTTCTTGATAACTTTGTGGTTCACTTTCTAGCATATAGGTCAGAAAATCTGGACCATAAGATTTTTCTGTCCTTTCCCTTTTGCTACGTCTTGGTTCAACCTCAACCTCATCTTCTAATTCTTGGTCCGGACTATTTTCAGTCATAGTCTCATATGTCCATTTAGAAGAGTTTGCCTCTTCTTTGGAATTGCATGGAAATACATGTTCAAAGAAAGAAGCATTTCTCGATTCCATTATCGTGTTTTTGTGTATATCTGGAATTTTAGATTCATACAAAAGAAACCGATAAGCACTACTGTTTTGAGCATATCCAATGAAGATACAATCTACAGTTTTCGGTCCTATCTTCACCTTCTTTGGTGTTGGGATAGCCACTTTAGCAAGACACCCCCACACTCGTAAGTATTTATAGGAAGACTTTTTTCCTTTCCGTAACTCATAAGGGGTCTTCTCCATTTTCTTTCGGGGCACCTTATTTAAAAGGTAATTTGCTGATAACACAGCCTCCCTCCACATGTTCTGAGGTAACCCAGAACTTACCAACATCGCATTCATCATTTCTTTTAAGGTGCGATTTTTCCTTTCAGCAACACCATTTTGTTGCGGGGAATAAGGTGCGGTGGTTTCATGTATGATTCCATGTTGTGCACATAATTCAGCGAATGGTGCTTCATACTCACCACCTCGATCGCTTCTTATCACCTTAATTTTTTTGTTAAGTTGATTCTCAACTTTATTCTTGTAGAGAATGAATTTCTCTATCGCTTCATCATTGCTTTTTAGCAAGTACACATAGCAATATTTTGTGTTATCGTCGACAAAAGTAATGAAATACTTGTTGCCACCTCTTGTTTGTACAAATTTTAAATCACATATATCACTGTGAATTAAATCAAGTGGTTTTGTATTCCGTTCAATTGATTTAAATGATGACCTTGTCAATTTTGCCTCAACGCAAGTTTCGCACTTATGTTTGGAATCAATATGGAATGCGGGTATACAATTCAAGTTAACTAGTCTACGTAAAGAATCATAATTAACATGTCCTAGTCTACCATGCCACACATTGGAAAACTTAAGCAAGTAAGCGGAAGAATTCACTTTATTCATTTTTGGTTTAACAACCATTACATTCAACTTAAACATACCATCGGAAACATAGCCTTTCCGACAAACATTCCACTCTTAGACAAAATAACTTTGTCCGACTCAAATACAATACGAAAGTCATGCTTATTTAAAAGCGACCCGGACACAAGGTTCTTGCGAATTTCAGGCACATACAACACATTGTTAAGAGTTAGCTCTTTCCCCGAAGTCATCTTCAGAACCACTTTACCTTGTCCCTTGATTTCAGAAGTTGTTGAAATTCCCATGAACAACTTCTCTCCATTTTCAATTGCTTTGAAAGCAGCAAATAGTTCTTTATCAGAACACACATGCCTCGTAGCTCCGGTGTCAATCCACCATTCTTTTGGGTTAGAGCCCACCATGTTCACTTCAGAAATGATGGCTGCTAGATTCATCTCCGCCACATCATGCGCCATGTAGTCAACCACATTTGCTTCTTTCTTCTTCTTTGGCAATCTGCACTCCGAAGACTTGTGACCCACTTTGTCACAATTGAAGCATTTTCCCTGAAACTTCCTTTTAGAGGTTCCACCTTTAGGTCCTAGTTTGGTCCCTTTACCACCGGATGACCCAACCTTACTTTTGTAGGCCTTACTGCTTTGACTATGCTCCACAATATTGGCTTTAGCAACACTAGAATTGAACAACTTCTTTTCAGAACTCTTGTTGTCTTCTTCAATTCGAAGTCTAACAATCAGTTCTTCGACGTTCATTTCCTTTCGTTTGTGCTTTAGGTAATTCTTGAAATCTTTCCATGCAGGAGGCAATTTTTCAATAATTGCAGCAACTTGGAAAGTCTCACTCAACACCATCCCTTCAGCATGAATTTCGTGAAGAATTACTTGGAGTTCTTACACTTGACTGATTATAGTTTTGGAGTCCACCATTTTATAAACTAAGAATTTGCCGACAATGAACTTTTTAGCCCCGGCATCTTCAGTTTTATATTTACGGTCCAAAGACTCCCACGACTCCTTAGCAGTTTTCATAGTGCTATACACGTTGTATAGCGAATCTGCTAAGCTGTTCATAATGTAATTTCGGCATAGAAAATCCGAATGGTTCCAAGCATCAAGTGCACTGATCGCTTGAACATCTCCCTCACCCTCACCCTCTTTGAGTTTTGGAGCAGTTTCAGTCAAGAACCTCGCAAGATTTAAGGTGGTCAAATAAAATAGCATTTTCTGCTGCCACATTTTGAAATTCAATCCATTGAATTTCTCCGATTTTTCATTATGATTAACTGGAACAGTAGCCATAGGTTGGCTCACAACATGACTTGGCAATCTAGCCACAGTCTGAGCCACACCAGAACTAGAGCCCAAAGCCTGCTTTCCAGTAGCCACAGTTTGGGTCACATCCATGTTAGTTTGTTCGGTTGTCATTTCTGAAAATGAAACAAAAATATTAGTTTTCAATAAACTAATATTAATCCAATAAACCAAATGAAACAATAACCGAATATGTTTTAAGCTTGTAGAAAAATTGTTTCAACTTCAATACCGGATTTACAACTTGATACCAATTTTGATGAATAGTAGAAACACTGTATTTACAAATACAGTTTGCGCATTATTATAATAGATTGTAAAATATATATTTCAGTAAACAATAAAAAACAATTGCAGAACAACAACATGCAAAATCGAACAAACAGAATCTGTTAAAACGGTATAACACTTTTAACTCGAGGCCTGTGTCAAACACAGTTTCCTTAAAACAGATTCGCCCCCTCACCGTACGTGCTTGAGGATTGATATGAACGTCTGCTTCTCAGGATACAATGGTAGAACCAGTAGTTTCTGAGCACCACAGAGACTACTCCGGCGAACTGACTATGTGCCTGAATTATATCACCACCGGACTCGAACAAAATCAGAAAAAAAAATGCAAAACATATACTGTAGAGAAACAGAAACTGCAGGCAGATGAATAATCAAATGAATTCGTGTACTGCAGACTGGAAAAACGAGATGACTATATTGACAACTGTAGAATAATTGCTCATTAACTTCATAGCAATTAACATTGGAGTTTTAGGAGTTTCAACAGTTTTGGAAAATCAAAAGTCTATTGAAAAAATTAAAAAATGTAGCAAAACGTGGACACTCCTAAGGGGCCAATTTTGCTCCTTTCGGTCCGACATTCGTGTACGCAGGTCGCGCTCGCACACAAGTTCAAGGTCTGAAGCCAATTTCGGTCCAAGATTTGCACCCCCTACGCGCGCACGTGGAGAGAGCCTCTATACTACACATGATTACACCATTCTAAAGTGCAATCCTTTATAAAGTGGTTTTAATTTTCATCAACTTCCTATGTGAGACAAATCTTAAATTTTTGCTTTCCCACCAACATAAACTCCTTTCACATAGCATAATTTGAGCTTCAATTTCTCATTCACCCGAGCATCATTTTTTACAAGTAAATATATGATTTCGATGTACTCACGGAGGAGAACACAAATCAACTTTCATCTTTCAAAATAGCCAAATGGGTCCTGCTCAAAACTAGTGCCAAAGTCAGCCCATTTTTCAGTTTTTCCAACAGGTGGAACAATGCAATGTGTCCTTCAAGATTTCAATTACTGTTCCAGCATGTTTGGCTGTGTTCAAGAACAAGATAAATAAATTTACTTTTGTTAGGCAAATTGTTGTCAAACCACCTCCCGAGCGATGATGTAAGTTATTGTTTATTCAGTCGGCATCGACCAAATGACTGAAGTTGTATATCGACACCACAATTGTCTAAACCAATCCTATAATATATTTGGGCCATTTGAAGTAGCCTAATTAAATTAGTGATGCTCATGGCCCAATCCAAAACTCTTGGATGGCTTTTTGGTTGACAGCCCAGCCTACTTATATGTTTTCTATTGGGCCTCATTATTTTCTAACCTAAAGCCTACTCTTTTTTCTTAATTATGTTGCCCATTACTGTTGTGTTTGAGTGTGTGTACATTGGTTTTCATTAGCCCTTTGTACTTGAGAGAAAACGACGTCTCTTGGTTTCGTGCTTTCTGTGCTTCTCCTTCATTAGCCTTTGTGGCTGATTTATGAGGCTACAATAAACCTTCACATCTTGCCCTTTGTGGGCAACTCGAGAGCAATCGGGTTTTGGGAGTTTTGGTTTGTGATTTGGTTGTTGATTGTGGCGATCGATTCAACGATACTGAGCCACGATACTTGGAGATTGGAGTCACTCCTTCAACATTTGGTATCAGAACATTGGTTAGTGTAAATTTCGGCGAGAAATCAACAAAAAAGGTGCCTGAAATTTGCGGTTCTTCGAAGGGGCCGAACCTGCATCTCTCGATTCCAGCCAAACCAGTGATCGACCGGAATATCTAAGCCCATATTCGTGTTCTGAAGGCTGAAGTGCAATCGGCAGTGGTGTGTGTGGTGGTGATTGTCGCTGGTGACGACGACGCTGGAGCTCCGGTGGCGGCGCGTGGCTGCTCATCTCGACGAGCTCTCTTTAGGCTTTTTTTATTTTGATTTCATGAACATATTGATATTATTGATTTCATGTTTCAGGTTATGCAAAAAAAGTTGGACGATTTTGCCTTTGGTGGGTCGACGGTTGCAATTGCTATACATTTACTAAATTACTTTAGGCCAAAATTGCAGCCCTAAAGCAGTAAATTCGCATCTTTCTTAACTTACGGACTCAGACATGCCCTTTCTGGTAAATTGGCTGATCCCATTTAAATTTCAGCACTAGCGCGTCATCGTGTGGTGTGACAATAGGACTCGAGTTACCGTGTGGGGTAACCATTGCATGTGCTAGAAATTAGGAATTACTTGCTCTTTGTTACTACGTGATTGAAATTATTCATTTGATAAATTGCAGCATATTATCTTTTGTGATATATCGTGAGTCAAACTGTGTAGTTGACATATCTTTTGTTGCATCGTTAAGTTATTAGAGTACCTAGACCTTACTTGTTTGAAATTTTCTTGATCTAAGATCGTGAATCTTACAAAACCCTGAGAATATAAAATGGTGTATATTTACGAACCCATGTCTACTTTGTGTGACTTAATTGTGACTTTGTATTTTTGATTGATTATTAAAAATGACAATGCACAATTTTCATTTGGGAACTTTTAACGGAAAAAGTTTATTTTTCAATCTGGCAACAAAAAATAAGAGGTATTTTGGTTCAACAAAATGTTTCAAAAACCATTGATAGCAACTTTCTAGCTGATTTTTCAAAAGAGCAGAAAGAAGAAGCTGATGGGCTAGCTTATACCTAAATTATTTTACACTTGGCTGGCGCAGTTTTGAGAAAAATGAATAAACAAAATTCGAAAAACTTGTATTTGCTCAAATCTATTCTAAACAAGCTTTACTTACTTGAGCATTTTTTCAGTTTCAAAATAGATTCTTTAAAAGATCTTGATGACAATTTAAACGTGTTTAACAAACTTGTTCAATATATTGTTAAATGTGAAGAGTCGGTGTCTGAAACATATAAGGGTTATTATTTTGCTAAATTCCATACCACACTTAATAGCATTTTTCACTTTCTTAGAACTTTTGGCTTACTGTTTTTTTATATCAGAGTGAGGGAAAGTTTGAACCTAAAGGTTGAAAATGTGTTTTTCTAGGTTCCTTCGAGTGTGTCAGGGGTACAAGTTGTGGGATAGGAGCCAAAAGGGAGTTAAGATCATTGTGAGTAGAGATGTTACATTAATGAAATCGAAATGACATGTTTTAAAACTAAATCTGAACATGTGAGTGAAGAAAAACAAGGTGAAGAGAGAAATCAGTTGAATGTGGAGTTAGGGAAACTTAGCACATCTATCCTTGTTATACAGAGTGAGGTGGAGACTCAAGAATTACAACCTGACATGGAGAATAGAGAGGAAGTAGTGATAGAAGAACACCCTGAAGAAGAGAATCATTTAGCAGGTT
Source organism: Fraxinus excelsior (assembly GCA_019097785.1). Classification (NCBI taxonomy): domain Eukaryota; kingdom Viridiplantae; phylum Streptophyta; class Magnoliopsida; order Lamiales; family Oleaceae; genus Fraxinus; species Fraxinus excelsior. Next base: position 228,109 of record CM032624.1, on the reverse strand, counting down.
GTAACTTAGCTAAAGATAGAGAGAGGAGGCAGCCTAGAGCACCCATAAGATTTGGTTATGAATCTAAGCTAGCTTTTACTCATGCGAGTTATGAAAAGTTAGTTGATAGGGAGCCAAGATATTTGAAGAGGCGATGAAAAGTAAATAATCTGAAGAGTGATCTAAGGCAATGAAAGATAAGATGAGTTCTTTAGAAAAAAATCAAACTTGGGAACTAGTATTTAAACCTAAGAATAAATCTACTGTTGACTGCAAGTGGGTATTTAAGGTTAAGGAGGATACTAGTGCATCTGAACCCTTAAGGTTTAAAATTAGGTTAGTGGCCAAGGGGTACACTCAGAATGAGGGGGTTGATTACAACGAGATGTTTTCCCTGGTTGTTAAGTACACTACTATTAGAGTCATACTTGCATTTGTTGGACATTTTGAATGAGAACTTGAACAACTTGATGTAAAAATTGCTTTTTTACATGGTGAACTTGATGATCAAATATTTATGAATCAATCAAGAGGTTTTAAAGATAAATTAAAACCTGATCATGTGTGCTTCTTGAAAAGATCTTTATATGGCCTAAAATAATCACCTAGACAGTGGTATAAAAGATTTGATTCTTTTGTACTATCCATAGGGTTTCATCGTAGTAAGTTTGATCGTTGCCTTTACTTGAAACACAATGATGCTAATAATGACTATGTGTTCTTATTGCTATATGTGGATGATATGCTTTTAGTTGATTCATCACTTAAATGGATAAGTGACATAAAAATAAGTTTGAATGGTGAATTTAACATGAAAGACCTAGGAAAGACTAAAATAATTCTAGGTTTGAAAATTGAAAGAGATAAGTCAAATTCTGTCTTGTTTTTACAACAGTCCTTATATGTTTCAAAAGTGTTAAAGAAATTTGGTATGCATGATTGCAAACCTATTACATTACCTTTAGCTAATCATTTTGTGTTATCTAAAGATCAAGTTCCATGTAATGAAAAATAGATAGAATATATGAGTAGAATTCCATACTCCAATGTGATTGGTTTTGCTATGTATTTGATGGTTTCCACTAGACCAGATTTAGCTTTTGCTGTAAGCACTCTTAGTAGATACATGTCTAATCCTAGTCCTGAGCACTGGGAAACCTTGAAATGGATGTTAATGTGCTTAAAGGGAACTTGTAATGTGGGTCTAATGTTTGGTGTGAATAATGAGGGTGTTAAACTGAAGGGTTTTGTTGATGCTAACTATGTTGGGGATATGGATAATATGAAATTCACTTCTTCTTATGTGTTTACTTTGTCTAACTCTTGTATTAGTTGGAAATCACAGTTACAACACATAATTGCACTATCCACGACAGAATCTGAATACATCGCTACTACTGAATCTATTAGAGAAGCTTTATGGCTTAGAGGCTTTCTACATGAACTTTGTGTTTTAAATAATTATGTGGTAGTATATTCTGATAGTCAGACCTCTATACACCTATGCAAGAATTATGTCTTTCATGAATGCACCAAACATATTGATGTTAGATTACATTTCATTAAAGATCTTGTGTCACAAGAAATTGTGAGACTTGAAAATATACACACAATATAATCCCTCAGACATGGGCACTAAGGTGATACCGTTTGAGAAGTTTAGAAGTTTCAAAGATCTTCTAAATATCGATGGAGGTAAATAATTTTCGATTTCATTGGTTTCTCTTTCTGGATTATTACTAATGCGTAATAATTTTCTTTGCAAGTCTTTTGACACCAAGGTGAAGGTTTGTTGGGCTAATTATTGTCAAACGACCTCTCGGACGATGATGTAAGTTAGTGTTTATTCAATCAGAATCGACCAAATGACTGAAATTGTATATCGACGCCATAATTGTCTAAACCAATCTTATAACATATTTGGGCCATTTGAAGCAGTCTAGTTAAATTAGTACTGCTCATGGTCCAACCCAAAACTCTTGGATGACTTTTTGGTTGACAGCCCACTTATATGTTTTCTATTGAGCTTTATTATTTTCTAACCTAAAGCTCACTCTTTTCCCTTATTTATGTTGCATGTTACTGTTGTGTTTGAGTGTGTGAAAATTGGTTTTTAGCCCTTTGTATTTGAGAGAGACGTCGTCTCTTGGCTTTGTGCTTCTCCTTCCTTAGCCTTTGTGGCTAATTTCTGAGGCTACAATAAACCTTCACGTCTTGTCCTTTGTGGGCAACTTGAGAGCAACCAGGTTTTGGGAGTTTTGATTCGTGATTTGTTGTTGATTGTGGTGATCGATTCAACGATACTGAGCTCGGATACTTGGATATTTGAGTCCATCCTTCAACAACTTTTATGTTACTTCATTGTCAAAAATGATTTTTAAAGTTTAGTTTTATACAAATAAAACCTTAAGCACAGCCATAGACTTTTTTATCGAAGTTTTAGTTTAAATGTAGGTTGACCAGTCACACTGTCCAGCCAATAAAGCTTATGGCCTGCATAATCCAGTCGAGGAAACCTTTTCAGAAAATCTAAATAAAGGCTCTCCTACACTGCACTTATCTTTCCTTTCTCGATAGGTAGAAAGACTGTTAGAAAATATGGATCATGGGTCGCTCATGTGGGGTGACCCAACCCACAAGACATCAAACGAGTTGGAAGGAGTGATTTGAATTTGGAATTCCAAATTCAAATCAACAACTCCCCATAACCTCCCATAAAACTTCTAATTTTTTTGTCTAGCAAATAAGAGAGTAAGAAGATGACAATAAAATGCTGAAATTTTGTATGGAAATTATCACTAGAATTAAAATGCACCTAGAATCACTATTTTGGCACGAATACTCGTAAAAATTGGCACTTAGGTTGTGGCTAATAATCCCTTCCATTGTGATCGGGATTGCGATCATTGGAGTGCAAGAAAATTGTAGACTTGGAGTTTTGGAAAGCAATGTGATTCAACTATTAAAAAGATCTTGAAATTCATCATTTTAAGTAAGCATTTTGACCCGAAATTTATGTTAAAGTATGCCGCAAATTACTTCATTGGTATCAGAGCCATAAGGTTGAATTCCTTGTTGTAATACATGCTTAAATATGTCATTACATGATCAATTTGGATATGAATTTTATATGTAAAGTTTTGAAACCTTATGTTGTCTGTAATGACATCTTTTGATAATTTACTACTTTCTATACATTAATAATTACGGTGTAAAATTAGTATTGTTAGAAATGTATTTTAATGAACTTTCCAACCATATAAAGAACTCAAACATTGGATATAAAATGAAGAAGTTATGAGGTTTTGAAGTTTAGATGTAAACTTGAATTTTTACATGAAGATCGATAAAATTTGAGATTTTATCACATGATAACTTTTCTACGCTATGTTTCATACTTCTTATTTGGTATTGTTGGATAGATCTTCTCAAGACCTTTCTAACGATATAAAGATAATTAATTTTGTCATTGAAATGAAGAAGTTATGGCCTCCCAAAATTTGGATGTAAATCTAATTTTTGCAAGAAGATAGATAAAATCTGAAACTTCATCACATCATAACTTCTTCTGCACTATGTTTCATGTTTCTCATTTGGTATGGTTGGATAGATCATCTCAAGACCTTTCCAATAAAAATCATTAATTTTGGTATTAAAATGAAGAAGTTATGATTTCTCGAAATTCAGTTGAAAATATAAAAATTTTGCATTTTTTTCCATGTTGACTCTCGGGCAAATCTGTTAATGTCCCAAACACGGTCCTAAACATTGATTTTGTAAAATTTGACTACACAAATGAACTCAAAACATTGAAATTAGAAAGGATGACCAATTGAAAAGTTTTTTTTTCGAGAACAGCGTGGTGGCGCTAATGCGCTCCCTTTTTTTTTAAAATAATTTTAAAAACTTATTGCAAATTGGTTTAATTCTAAAAATTGTAGATTGATTCTTGAATTATTCTTGATTTTTTCAGTATAAGTAAATTAATCTTTGAATAGTTAAATTTTTTTTTTTAAAACTTGAGTACATTCTGATTTTTTACATCAAAAATATTCATTAAATAGTATTTCGCTAGCGGGAACTATTTTTTGAAGTGTTCTCGTATTTTTTTTTTAAATGAAAAATATTGTGAAAGTATTTAAAATACCATATTTTAACATACATTTATGAGTTGTGTGAGTCTTTCATTAGGTTATGTGATTCATTATAATTTTTTTTCAATTTCTGTGCTTGATCGGATATTACAGGATTTATGCACACTTGTAACATCCTTAGAGGGAATGCTAGAAAAGCAAAGGCTATAGAATTTATTGAAAAATTATGTGTTTATTGAAATTAATAAATAGATCTAGAGCATGACCTAATGAGACACATAAATAGTTTTTGGGCAATTGTTTTGTGATAAGTAGAATATGAGAATTTTGATGTCACTTTCTATTGTCGGGATTGTGTTACGACAGATATTAAAGTGATGTTAAAAGTCTGTAAATGATGTGCGTTTAATTATTCGATTATAATTAGAGTTATTTTCTAGAAGAATTAAGTTGTGATATCATGGTATATGTCATAATTGGAGAAATGTGCACGTTTATACTTTTATTGCATATTATGGAATTAATCTTATTGAATTACATGATATCTATTAAATCATGAATTGTTATGAATGCTAAGGTCAATATAATAGTAAGATTTTTACTTAAACATGTTGATTGTTAGTTGAGTGATAGTTCAATGATTGGAAGATATAGGAAAAGTCTTACTTAGAACTATTTGATTCATCAACCGAGTGAGAATTCTCAAACTAGAAGAATTAATGTAATTCTCGCTCATAGAATTTTGCATTATGAAATTAAATCTATAATAATGAAACAATAGGATTCCGGACGATGATTAAGAACATGATGAGCTTTCGACTTTGTGTCTAACGTTGAACTATCGTATACGTTAATTTGCATTGATGTAAAATGATATATGTGCATAAATGAGCATTGACCGAGAATAAAATATCTCTAAAATATAATAGATCATGAAATAAAAATCTATAGTTATTAACCTTAGTAAAGGTGACAAACTAAATGCCATAACATTTGATATAATACGTTTTCGGTTAGAAGAACATGATATTTTAAATAGCATCAACCACGTAATTGAAGACTTGATGTGGGTTAGACTATTCTAGATAATAAATATCAAGAATTTTGTCAAGTACGAAAAAAGTAGATTCTAATACTTGAGCATTTGAATCGTTAAATTCTATTATAGATGATATTTTTCTGAAATGTCTCTAAGCTAAGATGGTTAATATAGTGTTAACAATTTTTTTGTTGGTCACAAATTCTTTTTTTCTGTGTGTAGTAAGTTTAAACTAGTCTCATTTCTATAGATGGGAACTTTAAAGGTCAATGTGAGTTACAAATTGAAATGTCAATTTCCTCTATTGACACTACCCACCGTGTGAGTTGAAAGACGTATGACTTGATGTTGCTAAATCTTGAGGACATGTTTGTGTATCAATGTTTTAGTTCGCAAAAGATTTCAAATTTAAAGCTTTAAATGAACTAAAATAAATGCAGATAATGAGGAGACAAGAAAATGGACCAAGAAGAATGTATCAGATATAAATATGTGGAAGTGGTTTTGGTAGAGGACCAATATTATAAAGGTTCAAGTGTTTTAACCACACGGTTTGAATCTCTTAACTCGAAAGTAGTTAAGGTAAAGGATATAACACTTGAATATGTAAGTTCTTAATAATGAGTTTAGGAATATGAGTATATTAAGAACGAGATGAATCTTTGAGATACGCATAAGAGTCCAAAAAGGTACTTAAGTGAGATTTTGAATGGATATTGGGTCATAATATGATCAATTTGACATTTTTTTCTAATAGGGGAGAAAATTTTGGAGAATATTATTGAAATTGATATTATGTGTATTGATGAATCAATTTTGAATGCATAAGAGTTGGTTTAAACTTCTGATTCAAGTGTGAGTAATATGTTTACGAGTTTAAGTTATCTATCTGAATGAGAGATGTCTAGGAACTATCTAATTTCAATGATTCTTGGTTTCAAGTGAGAGTTAAGAGGTATTTAATTTAAACGATTATTGGTTCAGAAAATCAGTGGAGAAATTTGAGTAAAGTGATTGAAATATATATGGAGTATAGAATTTCAACCTAATTTGAGAAGTGGTGGAATTTCTAATTGGACATTATGTTTATTATGAACATTCAGGTTCTTAAAAATTAAATGGAAGAGTAATGAATTTATGATAAATAAAGTTCATTTTTTAGAGAAATTTTAGACTCAATGTGAGTATACTGAGTTTGATAAACCTTTTTCTTAACAGTAAGATTTACTTATATACGCTGATGCTAGCAATGATAGTGTGTTCAAGTTTATATTGTATCAAATAAACCTATAGACTGTATTTTTATTCTTAATTGAGATTCGATTGAAGATATCTACATGAATCGGAGTTAATTACCCCAATAGTCACTGAACTTTATCGAAAGTTTCCACCAGGTCACTGAACTTTCGAAACTGCAACCACATCCATCATCGAACTAACTTTCGTTAAAAAACTTGACGTAAATGATGATGTGGCTAACGAAATATCTTACGTGGCACGTTTGTAAGTGACGTGGAATTTTTGGTGATGGATGGGGTTGCAGTTTCGAAAGTTTAGTGACCAACCGCATAATTTTTAAAGTTCAGTGATCTGGTGGAAACTTTCGATAAAGTTCAGTGACGATTGAGGTAATTAACCACATCTTAAGATGTATAAAATTCAATGACTTTGTGGTAATCGTAGGTAAAGTTCAGTGACGGTTAGAGTAATTAACCTAAATTTGAAGCTAAGTTGCTCCAAATATTTATTGGGAATCTCTTTGTTGTAATATATCAAAATAGTCTGACTGGTAAGTCTGTTTATTGTCCTAGAGGCATCGCAGTGGAGAGATTTAAAAGGATAGCTTCAATTTCTTATTTTAATAATATTCAATTCTTAAGTGACTAAACGTGGATGTCGAGTTTCGGCCAAAGCGAGTTTAGGCGTAGCCTAGGCGTTAAAAAATGTAAAAAAAAAATGTTTTCTTATTTTTAATGTTATTTTAGATTTTTAAATCAATTTAAAAATTATTTAATAATTAAAGGGAAAAGAGTGTTGAAAGGTGTAAAAAAGCGTTAAAAAAGAGTAAAAGTGTAAAAATAACACGCGCTAGACACGCCTGGACGTGAAAAAAATCGACATTTTCAAAATTTGAAAACACGACGGGAACAATTATAATAATGTTGTGTTACTGTGTTATGTTATTTATAGTTTTTTTTATTATATAAATTTTGTCCACCCAAACAAAATATTCTAGCTCTGTCAATGAAAGTGAAACAGACTTACCAACCAGACTATTTTGATGTATTATGATAAAGAGATTCTCAATAAATGTTCGGAGCAACTTAGCTTCAAACTTAGGTTAAATACCCGAATCGTCATTGAACTTTACATACAGTTTCCACTAGGTCCTTGAACTTTATCTAACGCTTTCTACCAGGTCACTGAACTTTATACATATTAAGATGTGGTTAATTACCACAATTGTCATTGAACTTTACCTAAAGTTTTCACCAGGTCATTGAACTTTAAAAAATATGCGGTTAGTCACTAAACTTTCGAAATTGCAATCACATCCATCGCCAAAAATTCAACATCACTCACAAACGTACCACGTAAGATATTCTATTAGCCACATCATCAGTTTCGTCAAGTTTTTTAAAGAAGTTAGTTCGGTGATGGATAAGATTGCAATTTCGAAAGTTCGGTGACTAACCACGTAGTTTTTAAAGTTCAGTGGCCTGATGGAAACTTTCGATAAAGTTCAGAGACTATTGGGGTAATTAACCCACATGAATCGATTTGTAAGTTTCATGTTAAAGGCTTCTATAACATTGTGATAAATTTTTAGTTATACTTGTAGTCTAATACAATCATCTTGACACTGGTACTTGAGTTTTAACAAGGTTTAAATCTAGTACAAAATCTCATCATGTGGATGAAGTTTACTGTATTTATATAAAAGTCTGATGATAGGTTGTAATTCTAGTTTTGATGTTGATGATACTATATTGACTTAAGTATGAGAATGAGTTTATTAAGACCATTTTGAAATGATTGTCCTTAGTTTTTTTAAGGACGAATGATGTGGGTGTAGCAAATTATATATTTTGTGTTAAAAGATTATTCTAGTGTTGTTTCTTTGTCAAAAGAGGTGTATACCAAAAAGATTCTAAAATATTTTTAATTGTGAAATTGCTACCATGTTGATGCTCCTATGTCGAAAGGTAACCATAGGAGTCTTCATATATGTTCAAGGAATCCATAAGTACACAAAAAAAAATTCATATAGCCATATCTAGTGCGATTAAGAATTAGAAGTATGCTATGTTGTATACTTGCCTTAATATTTTTCATGTCATAGATCTAATTAGTAGGTATCGATGTTGTCCTTATAAAGGATATTGTCATATCTGAAGAATCCTGCTGTCGGTTATTCTATATGTCGTCGAACAAATAACTTGTGATTGAAATAGATATACAAATATCGACTAAAGATAAGAGTTAATCGAGCACAAATAGTTATTAGAATTATGAAATCTTGCTATATAAAAGCAAGAAGTATATCTTGTTGTATATATCTTGACTGTTGAAGAAATTTTTTGGTATAGACAATAGATTTATTGAGCATCTAATGATATTAGTTATGAATATGAGATCCATGATAGTTATGCAATTGTCTGATGTGTTGAGGATATCAAATATCATGAGTGAACCAAACATCCGATAATATTTTTGTGAGAGACATTAGCAAAGAAAGCGTCTTTGCAATATATCTATGTAAATGATGATTTGTAATCATCATACTCTAAAGATATTTAGAGATATACTTGTTGGTAATTTCGAATCTCTAAAATTACGTAGAATATGATACTTTGTGTATCAGAAAACTCTTGATTGAGTTTTATGTGCCTATAGATGAACAATTTTGAATTTATGTGTAATCTATTATTGGAATTACAAGATAATATTTTGCATGCACATATAAAGTATATCAAACAGGTTGAGATTGGCTCATTCACACAAGCAATTGCCTCAGACATTTTGGAGTGTGCTGAGATGAGTCATAATGATCATGTTGTGTACATGATCTAGTTACCTTAATGAAATATCAAGATGAGATTGCAACAACTAATCGAAATAGATTTTGTTAATCCATTAAACCTATTTAGTAGCCAGATCTAGTTCTTGATTTAAAATTGTCTGGAAGAATGAACATAAAGAGAACTCAAGTTAGGTATCGAGGAATACCTAAACTATGATATATACAGTGTTATTTGTTTATAAAGGATACGTCATACGCAATAAAAATGGGAGAAAACCGATTATCACGTGTTTCATACCACGTGCTTTTCGACCAATATTGGGTAAATGAGTTAATGGATCCATGTTTCCTCGTTGTGTAAGACCTTAAGGTTTATATACCTTTCTGACTTTTGACTGTTTCTTGAGATTTCATTTCGGTGTTGTTACTTTAACATATTGCCAATAAGTATGATTGATTCAGTTTGATGAGACATGTCCAGAAAAGCAGCTAATTTAATGTTGAATGATTCAAGTAGGAAAGAACTACTATTTTGACCAACATTTATATTTGTATTCACTAGTCGAACAATTGTGTTTAGCCATTTATGGTATAGGACACAATTATGAATACAACAATAAAATATGAGGTTCAAGTATGTTTCATAAATACTCTAGGGATCGAAAATGCTTGAAACAAACGATGCAAGTACATCTCCAGAAAGATATTAGAAGTGTCTATTTTGTCAATATATGAATTCATTTTCTTCACAAGATACACTAAATTCTTCACATTTTCCGCATCTATTATCAGCTCATTTGCAAATTTTAGAAACCAAAATCAGAGAGCCGTCAATCAGCGGAATAGCTTTTAGCAAACTTTGCAAACCGTTCCAATCCACGGACTAGCAAGCTTTCAAGAAAAGGTTCCAATGCCTACATAAACACAAAAATAAGTAAAATTTGTTGAATTGTTTTATTCATGTTACCATAAAAATTATATAAAAACTAATAAGCATGATATATTTTTATGGAACTTCTAAGATCTCCCATAACAATTCATTTTTATTTCATTATTTGTTATCAGAAAAATTTTTAGTCCTTTTAGCCATGTTTTAATATAGGGTTTTGAATGCAAAGCAATGCCTTCTACAGTTGGGTAAGAATACTTACAGAAGCCACCGGAATCAGCAGTTGAGGGACTTCGTATGAAACAGTAAGCTGAAATACAAGAAATTCCAATTTGTAAGGAGAAGTAGAGAATTTGGAGAGCCGAAATGTGAAGAGAAAAGAGAACTTAATCTCTGATTTCAGTAGTTTTTCTCCCACCCAATGAACAAGCCAAGACATAATTTTATTACTATTACATATTCCACAGATTGCATTCCATTTATAATGCTATACCGTAAATGATTGATCCACAATTATTAACCTAATACATTTTTGAGTTCAACAGTGAAATGCACAAATGGGGGAAGCAATGGAAGGTGATCAAGCAATAATATACAAGGGTATTTCACAAAGCAATACAAAACCCCAACAAAATTAGTGTAAAGTGGATATTGTTTGAAGAAGTTGTACTTCAATCAAGCACGAGGAAATGCCTTTAGGGAAAAACCGCACAGCTCCCCTGCAACATAGAACTTAGCGTCAAGCATAATCCCAAATGTTATCTTGTTCATCTTATTGTTATATTGAAAGATAAATATTCGTTAAAATCCTGAAGTAAAGAATAACAAGGTGGCCCATGGCCTCTTGTACTCAACACAAAACAACAATAAATGGCACTGGCATAACATGATAAAGACTGAAGAAGTAAGCTGACGGCACAGGGTGTAACATTCTTTATATTTACTTTTAGAGTACGACACGTGTAATGAAAAGATTCATAAAACCTTTATGCAGCCTGACAAATAATCATTAGTTAGGAAATGGCACATTCAAGAACACCACTTCATTCAGTTTGGGAAGACTTGAAGAAAGAAGCAGGAAAGAAAACATTCTCGGCAAATAGAGTATAGAAGATGGGATTCAACTGGATTGTTGTGTAAAGATTTCCTTAATTCTTCTCTTTCTATATATTGTGTGAGTGACAATGAGATTGGGAAACTTTAATTCCTCAAGAATATATGCTCTATTACGACACATTTTTATAAAGGAGAATATCTTGATAAAAAACCAAATTCCCACACTTTGGTTTTTCTATTTGCAGAATAAGGGAGAAAATGATTTTAAACTTTTGACAAGATTTTCATATAGAGTAAAAACAACTAGTTTTCTGGCATTGATCACCATCCTCACACAAACAATGACTTCATTACTCCATATAATACAATTCGTCAATTTGCATAAAACGACACGGAAAACTGAGATGTAAAGAATCTAATAAAATATTCATAGCACTAACCAAAAAAATAAAGAGAAAAAGGTGAACTTCCATTACCTGTTAGGAAGACCTTCCAGAGATCTCCAATGAATTTTCTGGTCTGGTATAGGCTGCAAGAAAAACAATCATGACAATTTGATGGGTACCTCAAAAAAAAGAGTTAAAGATAATAAAGATGATTTCTGATGATATAAAACTTCTTGGAAGTTACCTGCATGTTTCTAGCGAGCCAAGAAAATTCAATATCTCGCCCAAATGCTTTATACTTCAGTGACCATCGTGATAGGTCAGGCTTATCCTCCAGAATCTGGATAACAAAATACAACATCAAATTCATTAACTGTAGAAATCTGAAGCCTGAACATATGATTAATTAAGTGATTATCAACCTTCTGATTGACATACATAATATTAGAATCGAGAAGGTGAACACAAAATTCAGAACTTGACACGTTTATGTCATTTACATTCTCATAACATCTACACTGTGATCTCTCATGCATACACAGATGCTAGTTCCATGTGATGACATACACAGCTCAAACATAAGGTAAAAAAAAGGTGTTCAGTCCATCAGCTGCTTGGCTGTTATCGTTTTGGACCCAGATAAAAGGGTTGGGGAGGGCAATATATGTGTGTGTTCATAAGTTGATGTCCCTTGACACCTATCCGAAAATGTTGGCAAGAACAAACAAAAATGTTGAAGTCACATCGTTGAATTCTCTTGAGCACTCAACATGACATCATTCTCGAACTAAATGTCATGTTGAAGTCCCCACCAAAAGCACACATACCATCCAAAAAATAAGACGAATTGCATGGTGACTAAATACAAACAGGCAACAGATAGAACATCAAAGAGAATTTTATTGTGTTCTATTTGGTGGCAAGTCAAGATGTAAATGTTATACCTTTCAGCAATAACCAAGTTCATCCTGAGAAGACGTAGTCCATTAACAACTTGCATCCTTAGAATAGCATCACATGCCAAAATATGGCACCAGGTTTTCATCGACCTCTTGTACATTAGATTAAAGTAAAATCGTAGTGTTTGGGACTACTCTAGAGAATCATACCAATAAATGAAGCTTAACCAGATGGCTTGATGAAGAGGTACAGCACAGTTAATCTAATCACAATTTGAAATTTTGCCAATTTTTTTCCATAAAGCTGAAACTCGATATACTATTTAAAAAGTAACAAAGTCATATGCCACAGAGACAACTTAAATGATAAGAAAACACCAATCGCCCAAGTGGCCCAGCAAAAAGAATGTGCATCCTGTTAAGAAATAGAGTTATTATTTGTTTTATTGTTTATTAAGGGTAGAATGGTGTTTTTTAGTTTTTTTTGTTTAGCCTATATATAGTCTCTTTGTATTTAGATTAAATAATCTTTTTGTATTCAATTTCATTGTGTACAAGCAATGAAACCCTAGCCTCATTTTTTTCTTTATCACTTTAGATTGTTTAACACGGTATCAGAGTTAAGTTTTATGGGACAAGGCTTAATCTCAAACACAACTTTCACGGATCCAACTGGTATTTCGAGATGGTTTTCTTTCAGTTTCTACAATCTGGTATTTTGTTTTCCTTTTTTTGCGATCTGTTTTTTCTTATTTTTTTATTATAGCTACTGAAAGAGACGATTCTCTGTGTGAGGTTGGATAGAAAGAATTATTCGTATTGGAGTTACGTGATGAGAAATTTTTTTAAGGGTAAAAAGATATAGGGATACGTTAGTGGAACTTCTGTGAAACCTAGGAATACCGATAAGGGTTATGTTGCTTTGATAGATGCCTGAAAAGCAAATAATGCAAAAATTATTGTTGGATTAACAATTCTGTTGAGCATTTCATAGGTAGAGAGTTGGCGACGTATGAGACGGCGAAGGAGGTTTGTATCTTTTTGGGTGATTCTCTTATTTCTTGAAAGAGTAAGAACAATCTATGATTTCTCAATCTTCAACCGAAACAGAATATTATGTTATGGCATCTACTACCAAAGTGATTGTTTGGATACGTTGATTACTTGCACATATGAGAGTTTTTCTTTCTCATCCCACTCCTATGTGTTGCGACAACTAAAGTTCTATTCAGATTGCTCACAACTCGATTTTTCATGAACAAACCAAGCATATTGAAATCGATCGTCACCTTACTCGTCATCATCTCAAGCATGGTACAATTACTTTGTTCTTTATTTTTTCTTCTTTGCAGCTTGCAGATTTTTTTACCAAGTTACATTCTATTAACCGTTTTCGTTTTCTAGTTGGAATACTCTCGATACTTTTAGCTGCCGCATCGTGAGTTTGAGGAGAGATGTTAAGAAATATAGAGCTATTTTTTGTTTTATTGTTTATTAAGGGTAGAATGGTCTTTTTTTATTTCTTTTGTTTAGCCTATACCTAGCCTCTTCGTATTTAGGTTAAATATTCTTTTTGCATTCAATTTTATTATGCAGATGCAATGAAACCTAGCCTCCTCTTTTTCTTTATCACTTTGGATTGTTTAACACATCCTTGCTCACCTTTACTGACGAAATGAAGGGCATCCATTGAGGAATGGCTTCACGATCAGCGTAACATTTATAAGCAACAGAAGTGGGAACATCCACTTCCATCTTTACCCTGCAGAATGAAATGAGGATCTTATTCTAGAACCAAAAAATGCAAATTTCTTTGATTCTAAAAATTCTAATGCAGAATATGCAAGCTGGCAACGCAGACTCCTAGCATAGCACTAAGGCAAGTAAATCGCTTGGATTAAATGTGAATTTTAAAAATTCAAGAAATGACAAATTAATAGAAAACTTTGCTAATTGAAGAAAAAGAAGTAAGGGATTTCTTATTACGTGCAATCTTGCCATTCCATTACAGGAGAGAATGGGCGTTTGAATTTGAAGGCAGCGAGGTAATAATGAGAATTCCTTTTGTGGGGCCTGTCGTATCTGTACGGAGGACATTTGGTGCTGATGAATGAGGATGACGATGAGGATAGTAGCGTAGACTTCCTCTGGTTGAGATTTACTATTCTGTGGTTGACTACTACTGCTGATGCGGCTGCCGTCGACATTTGTGGTTCCGGTGAGTGTACTCCGTTACTTAATACGAACAAAGGGGACGACCGCCGGTTTTTTGAAGATATTGAGACTGACAGATAGTAAGAGCAGCCTATCATTTTTCACGGTTTTATTTATAAATTGAATAATACTATGGGGCTACATCCCCAATTTATGCGGCCGTAAATAATGGATTAAATGATAGGTAAAATTAAATGATTTATTTAATTTCACTTATTATTTAATACAATAGATTAAATGATATGTGAAATTAAATGACTTCACCTATTATTTAACGCCACATAAATTGGGGATATAACCTCGATGAATAGCATTGCTCTTATAAATTATATCCGAAGTGAGTCCGACAAGGTGGACATCGTTATTAATACCACATTACATGCAAGAAGCAAATTTTTTTGGTATTTAATAAATGAAACCATCATATCCAAATAAGGTTCAGCTCCGTTCGATTCCGTTCCATAATTAATTTTTTTAATATTTACATCAACACTATATAATGCAACTAATGACATGTTCATTCGTAGCTTCGATGGGCAGTTGGAGATGGAAAGTCGAACTCGGCGGTCGACGACTTCAATATGGACATGTAGATGTAGATTTTCAATTTTTCAAATGATTTGATGTTAGTGAACCCGTGATTACCGAATGAAAGCATAAAAATGAAAACGGAAGGATAAAAACTTAAAAAGACATAGATCTTGAGCTAACAATGAAATTAATAATAGAGTCAAAAAGTTATAACAAAAAATTGAATGAGAAAAATTCATAACTAAGAGATTAAATTTTACCCATTTCAAATTTAAAGATAAGGTTTAAAATTTAAAATTTTAGATTTTTTTTAAATTTTAATTATAAATAAATAAATTAAATATATTATGGTTACAATTTCATATAATTTGATCACAAATTCCATATAATTGATCACAAATAACATTTTTTATATGTCACAAATTATTTTGCGATTACAATTCAAAAAATCTATTAGTCACAATTTGTTCATCGATCACAAATAAAAAATTTATACGTCACAATTTATTCATTGATTACAAATCTATCAAATTAATAAGTCGTGTATTATTCATTGGTCACAAATTACAAATTTTATATGTCACAAATTATTTTACGGTAACAATTCAAAAATTTCATAGATCATGATTTGTTCATCGATCACAAATCAAAAATTTATACATCACAATTTATTTATCGATCACAATGTATTTATAAGTTACAATTCATTTATCGATCACAAATTATAAATTTTATCCGTAACAACTTATTTAAGGGTCCCAAATTGTCAAATTAATTACACAAGTTATTTCAAAGTCACAATTTAGTAAATTGTAAGTTACAATCACTTTTTATGTCACATATTATATATTTATTACAAATTACTCTATTAATCGGTCACATTCAACCAATTTATTAGTCTCGCACACTATTGGTCACACTCAACCGTCGTCGCCACCAACACCACGATGCCGCCACCGCTACCACTACCACCGCCATAACTATTTGCGATCACCAACTCACCACTACCAACAATGCCAGATCCACTACCACACTAGCGCAAGGTTCGCTTGCCTCCGCCACGAACACCACGACGCCACCGCCAACAACGCTTAACTTCAAAACCACCACCAACAAACCACCATTTTCAATTACAAAACAACCATCAATGTCAACGCCACCACCAACACCAACACCCACGCCACCATCACCTGCACCGCCACACCATCGTACCATCAATGTCACGGTCAGCAAAAGCAATACCACTACCTCCTGTACCAAAAATCATCACTACACCGCAACCACCACATCCACCAAAAAGTCCCCAAATCTGTTGTCCCCATCGCCACTGCACGCAGAGGTGCTGCAAGCATGTAGAGACCATCGCATCAGTGGTGTCGTCGTGTTGCGCTCGAGGGGCCCACTGTACCGCTGCAAGAAGAGCAGATCGACGATGCAAATCCGCTGTGCCGCAACGAGTAGAGAGAGGGGGATGTCGACTGCTGTGAGAAAAAGAGAGAGAGCTACGCCGCGACAATAGAGAGAGAAGGATGTCGACTACCGTAACTGCGCCACGACGGTAGAGGGAGAAGGATGCCGACCATTGTAACTGCACCGCGATGAGGGGATGGAGTAGGGATGTCAACGAGCCGAGCCGAGCCGAGCCCGAGCCCGAGCCAAAAAAAAAAAAAGCCCGGGCTCGGCTCGAGCTTTTTTGTTCCGAGCTTTTTTTGGCCCGAGCCGAGCCTGGTCAAAAAAAATAAGGCTCGGTCCGAGCTTTTGGTCCGAACTTTAGCGGGCCGAGCCGAGCCGAGCCTGGGCCGGCTCGATTTTTTTATTTTTTTTTAATGTCAAATCTACATTTTTTACTTTAAAAATTTAAAATTTGTATGATTTATACGTATTATAAATTAAAGAAAAAAGCTCGGGCTCAACTCGAGCTTTTTTGTACCGAGCATTTTTTGGCCCGAGCCGAGCCGAGCAAAGCCTTGCAAAAAAAATGAGGCTCGGCCCGAGCCTTGGCTCGTTGTAACCGAGCCCGAGCCTTAGCCAAGCTCGAGCTTTTTCCGAGCCGAGCCCGAGCCGTCCGAGCCGACGAGCTTTTTTGCCATCCCTAGGATGGAGAGGATGTCGACTGCCTGTGAGGGAAAGCGAAGAAAGAGAGACGAGTTTAGAGATGTAGAGAGAGAATTGAAGGGGAGAATTAATTAGGGTTTGAGATAAATTTTTGTGGTATTAATAATATTAAATATTTGAAATAATATCTGATTCTTTTATAAATAAGCTTTATATTTGATTTTTGAAATTGAATCTTAAAAATTCTAGTTTGATGCAATTTCCACAAATTGAATTTAGAAATTAGGTTGGATTGTGACGGCATGAACTTGACTTGAGAGTTAGAGTATTAATCACTAAATTAGTTAATTTGCTAATTTGTTTAGAAAAAATAAAAATAATTTAATGAATTCAATATAAAAAATTAAAAAATTATTTAAATTCAGTTCTTAGTATAGAACCGATAACTAAACCAAATCCATCGATTCTCCACTCAAATACATGTTCGGGTATTTAACTTATAAAGAACCGCTCAGTTCGATCCGATTCAATCCGGTCCAATTCAGGAGTTTTGTCAAGCCCTAATTTAAAATAATAATCCAAAATAACAAAATTCAAATTTAAACGTTTTTCCTCTGAATTACAAAATTTAAATTTTGGTTGTCTTGGGTTGTTGCTTAAGGATTTGGTAGTAGAAAATGTTGCGTATTTTTGTTTGTTGAAAGCTTTGCAAAATGAATTCTCAATGTTCAGTGTCATCTTTCTTATGTAACGTAACATCTTTACATCATGGTTTGCATTTTGTTACGCTGAAACAACAAAAATAACCACCAGGAGTCCGAGTGCAGAGACAAAGTTGCTACATTCACCTTATGACCTGCGTTAAACTCTTATTGGTTGCTGGACATCGATCACCATTAAAGACTTCGGATCAGCTTTGAGATATTAGTGTCCTATCAGTCTAATAGCTAAATATGTGCAACTGATCTTGGCCAATCAGAGATGAGAAAATAGTTTAAACAGAATTAACTAAATTTACACCGCTCTTAAGCCTTCATTACCTCTCGAATTGTAGTAGAACTGGTTTTCTGTTATGGACATCTCAGATCAATGATTCAACACCACCACAGGTAAAACTCTCCTCTTCCTGAAACAAGAATTTAATGGCTAAACATAATCAAACAATGTAAAAGTACACTCACTGTAAAACTGTTCAAAAAGGAAACCCATTACTCAGGTTCTTCTTTGAAGACACTGCTAATCGTTTGACACATTTAGCATTTTTATAGAAAGTGATCAATTCGTTGACTACATCCTCTGGATGACAAGTAATGAATGCGGCGATGAACCGCTTCTCTGACATCCTCAATGCCCTAAGCATTGCAGGTCCTTTAATTTGAGGAACAAGACCCATACCCTCTATTTTTCCTGCTAGAAGAAACCTTGGCTTTAAGATAGCTTCCAAATTGAAGAAGAGCAGAAATGGGTTGGGAAGTACCACATTGGCTGGTAGCTTCATCGTTTCCAGTACACAAGTCATGTTCCTCTGAACTTTATCAACAGAGTGACAGAGTGTCAACACAAGTGGAGACCGTCCGAAAAGCCTGAAAACCTCTTCCTCCGGAAACCCATATTTCTCTAAATTCACCACCTTTTCACGAATGGTCTCAATGCGTGATATGGCAAAGAGAGTAACCACGTGTTTGTACATCCTGGATTCCTTTGAGACCCCAGTTCTAGAAATGTAATCCAACTTTTCACCGTCTAGCATAGTTCGTGGAATTAAGGTGGGACGAGATAGAAGCATAGGAATCAAGTCCCTTCTGTTAACACCCAGGTTCTCGTATATGGCAATGACAGGTTTAATTTTATTGTGGAAGTCATAGGTCAGTAAAGAACGATTGCGCACAATAGCCTTGAGCAGGACCTCCTTTGAGCCAAACAAGGCTCGAAAATATTCAAGGCGTTCATTCAACCATAGATTGATCCGACAGTTGAGGAATCGAGGACGGCAGTGTATGATTTTTACGAGGTCAGAGGAGGTTGTTCACGAAAATATGTTTCGAATTTAAATCACCACAAGTGCACGGTTCGTTAACAAGTAATAAAGTGGAAATCCTAGAATTTCGAGTATCGTTCCCACGAAGATTGATTTAACATGATTATTATTATCTCGACCTTAACCGAATCTATTAAATTCAAGATGATTGTTCTAGATTTTATGAGTAACTATGACTAAAATGTAAATTAAACTAAAATTATGATTAAATGCAAGAATATGTCGAATGCAAAAGGTTGATGAAATTAATGTATGAAAAAGCGTACTAGGATCCCGAATCACCAAGTAAGTTCACTTTGTAACTCACTCCTATTTTCACAATTTGACAACAACGATGAATTTGGTTGAAGGAATCAATGTTCTAACTTATTAATATCTTTCTTTGAGTAGATTGAACCTTATTCTAATTATACCATTTTGACTATATTTCTATGACAAATGCAAATAAAAGAATGCATGACGATTTGTAAACACTTAGAGATTCACATTAAGCATATCGATATATTTCTTCCCCTATTCGACCTTATGATGATTTATACTTTGTTGAGTTTATTTCCTTTCTTTCGAATGCATAAAATAAATTCACCAAACTCATACAACCATTGCGCATATAATTGTGAGAAAGAAAGTATGTGATTATAAATAATTTAACATCCATCAAACGTGTTAAATATCAAATTGGCAAAAATAGAAATTAAAAGTTCACAATACGAGGTTCAACGTTCACCTAATACATAAAAAAAAGTCTATCAAAAAAAATAAAAAATTAAATTAAAATAACAAAGAAAAATATTAGGAGAAGACATCACCCAATTCCTGAATGTAAAGCTTGAAATCTTCGATCTTGGATTGAAATCTCTCGGTTGTTGTCTTCGGTTCTCGTTCCAAAAAGGTTGTTTTTTCTCTCTAGGAAGGCATAACCTAGTTTATGGACGTATTTTACTTTTATAGTTGCCCAGAATCATTACCATACGTGTTTGAGTCAAATAAGGAAACCAGAAAAATCGCGCCAGATTTGTTCCCTTGCGGCCGCAAGGAACAAATTTTTTTTAAATAAATATTGTTAACAAAATTTTCACAAAATTTTCCCTGCACCCTTGCTTGTTGCGGCCAAGGGGTAAGATTACACCTTGCGGTTCGCATGGAAACAAGCAACAATCACAAATTCTTCATTTGTTCCTCCAAACTTCTTTGTATTCTCTGTGTTTTGAATCTTTGTTCATTTTCTATTCTCTAATCATCCCATGATTTTCCTCAATGTATATGATTAAGCTTATTTCCACCTTGAGTTAGGTATCGGGTCATTTTTTTGATTATTTTTGCATTTGTCCCTTGAAACTTTTTGTTTCCTTCGTTTTGCCCATTTTTCTCTACTTTTTTCTTCTAATTTTCACCATAATCTTTATTGTTGCCCTACATACACAATTCACACAAATTAAGCTCTATTCCGAAGGTTTATCGACAAATATGTTTTGTGAACCAAATATAACGTATGTTAGAACTCCAACTCTCGCATATCTAGGTCAAAGGAGCGTTTTGGGCATCTTTATAAGTCCAACATGCGATTTCATGGTTGATACGGGTGTCTAATTCATTATTACTGTTCATCCGCACCTCGAGTAATGCCTAATCATGGTTTGAAACAATTTTGGGGGTGTTAGCTAAAATGGAGGTTTTTGGGTGAAAGTTGAGTTTTCCATGTTTTCTGTCGATTGTGGCATGTTAGGTTGTTCACCAGCTATCTCGAGCCTTACACATGATAGCATGGTCCCTTGCAGTTTATCTTATGTTGAGAATCCATGTGGGAGTGTTTAAATACTCATTTATTCATTTTGTGCACAATTCACGTGTTTCGGGGGTAAAGGAAGCAAATCTTGTGTTTTTGGGGATCCACCTATGCTTCCGGGAGTCTAAAATTACCTTTAGAGTGGAATTCATGACTCTCACGCACACACAATGGTTTAAAATGCATGTGGTCATGTCGTGAAAGCATCACAACATCGAATGGCATTGGGGGTTCCAATATTAAGTTTTTGGTGCACACCAACCCATAGTAAGCTATTTCGGGGTCCGCATATGTTTTATTTTTTATTCATGTTACTTAGGGTTGCATTGCATTATTTTATTCCATTGACACAAAAAAAAAATGAAAAGAGCATGCTGGTAGTCCATGCGGCCGCAAGGAACTACCAGCCTTGCGGCCGCAACAACAAGGTCAGGGCCAATTTACTCCATGCGGCCGCAACAATTTACACCATGCGGCCGCATGGAGTCCCCCACCCCCCTTTTTTTTCCCCCACACACGAACACACACCACACCTTGCACTCACCATCACACACGGTCACACCCCCACACTTGCACCCGAACCCACACACGACCCCACACACACACTCAACCGAACCAAATCACACACCCACACTACCATCATCAAGTTTTCACTCCCATTCATTCCATTACACTTGTGATCCTCACCTTAAGTTTTCAAGGTATGTCTATTCTCTTCTCTCCATTACACTTTAAGTGGTTTTGATTCTTTGTTTGAGGAGTTGGGGCTTAGGTTTTCAATGATGGTTTGCTTGTGGTTGAATGTTGTTGAGAAAATTTTGGGCATGAACAATGTCAAAGAGTGCTACAACTTGGTAAATTACAATTATGCTTGCAATGTGTTCGATGAAATGCCTATATGACCCCGGTTTGCACAATTGTGTTCTCTTTACCCATAACCTTGTTGGTATGATTTTTAGGATGTTTGTATGTGTGATTGCTCTTTGCACTTACTGTTGACATCACAAAACCCAACATGGCCCTCCATGACCATCACATTGTTGGACACAAGTCATTCCACGGCACCACTTTCTGCCCCTAGTTTTCTCATTCATTTGCTACCTGTTTTCTCTGCATTTTTGGTATGTATTAGTTTACACTACATACTAACACATGCCTTGAGGTTGCCCGGGAAAACTTCACTTTTTCCCGATGATGTCACCCTCCGAAGTTGCTAGGTTGACTCGCGAATCAACTGTCCAATTTTTCGAGTTTCTTCACCTCTTCTCGTTTCTTTGCACCCATTTTACCATGTTTTGGTTATCATCCACATTCATGCTCTATTTGTAACATAGCATCATTTCATTGGGTCTCTTGCGTCGCATGAGCTTACATTTGTTATTTTTTTTTTTTCGGTATTGCAGGATGCCTCCTAAACGTACTTCCAGGGGCAAGGAAAAGGTTGGCTCCACTTTGGGTACAACTCGTATGCAGGCACTAGGAGGTGGTGTGCGCCGATTTTTGGACAATGGAGCTCGTATCAAATATGAGGAGAGTGTCTCTCTTTGGGCCTTCAACTCCGAGCGCCCGGTGAAGCTTGCCGACTTTCCCGGCTTTGAATTGCTGACATTGGTGGAGAACTGTGGTTGGGAAAAAATAGTGGAAAGACCACACCCAGTGTATGAAAGTTTGGTCCGGGAATTCTATGCCAATTTTAACAGTGACATTGACACACCGGGTTCTGAGCACCAACACCAAACATGGGTGCGGGACCGTTGGATTATGTTTACGCCGGAGGTCATCCATGATTATTACCATCTCTCTTGGGATGATTTGGTCCCTATTCCCGGTGATTTCCATTGGCCTGAGGTTGCGGAGGTGTTGCTTGGGCGTGCGAATGCATGGCCCCTTCAAACGGCGGAATGGTATCAAAACGAGCTTACCCCATCCATTGCTATTCTTTGGCTCTTCATATGCCACAACATTGAGCCGACTTCTCATCACTCCACATTCACCAACCAAAAGGCTGGTCTCCTCTATCACTTGGTTCGGGGGAATAAGATTGATTTGGCCACCTTCATCTATGATCAGATTCACGCAGTGGGAATTTGGGGTGACCGTCGCAGTTCCATCATCTTTCCCAGCTTGATCAGCGGTATTTGCAAGATTTCAGGAATCCCCATTCCACAGGGGGAACTACCTGAAAAACAGAGTCCCTTCATTAAGCATAGTACATTGGTGGCACAAGAACGGGGTCGGATCAATCGCAGGGACAGGTTGGCACGGAAAGAACGACAGCAACAGGCTGTCCACGAGGCAGGCGGTGCCGATATTGGATTATATCATGATCAGCCACCCCCACAGCCAAATGTGGATACACAGCTACTGCGACAGATGTTCGCCACCATGACGAGCTCCAGCCGTGATGTCCAGAATCTACAGCAGGCTTTTGGGGCCATGAGTACGGAGGTAACCGCAATGAGGACTGGGCTGCAGCGAGTCGAGCATTTCACCTCCACAGCCAGTCGGGAATCTCTCGCCGTGCACCGCGAAATTGACACAATGAACGGGCGACTGAGCATGTATGTCGGCTGGGTTGATGGAATTCAGTTGCGAGCAAATGAGACGTGGGAGCGCTTGGGCACCATAGAATCAGACATTCGAGAACAGACCACAGCCATTCAGGGTATTCAGTCAGCTATCTCCCACCAATCTGAATTGATGCAGCAAATTTTGGCTCGGCTACCTCCACCATCTGGGGACGGTACTAGTGGTCCTGGCTTTCCATCGCAATTTTTTTGATCAGGGCAGTACTATCCCCGCCTTTTTTTGCGATTCATTACTACTTATCTCTTTTATGCATGCTTCATACTTGTGTTCTCCTCGTACATTGAGGACAATGTGGAAGTCAAGTTTGGGGGAGTGGTACATATGTCTGATCCAGCATAACTCTGACACTTTACTGCTTTAATTCACTGTATCAAATGAAAAAAAATAAAAAAAAAGATAAAAAAAAACAAAATAAAAAAAATAAAAAAAATAAAAATTTGAAAAAGAAATTCCTAATCTAATGCATAAAGCGAAATAAATAAAAGGGAAGAATTGTTGGGATGTCTCCCAACCGGCGCTTGTTTATAGTCTATAGCTCGACTGTATAACGGCTAATCACGGGCACCTAAAGAAAGCTTTTGATGTTTTGTCAATCTTTCTTCTTTTGGCTTTGGTCCACTTTTCATTTGATCTCCACACATCTTCCTTGCCATTTTCAACATAATAGGACTTATCTATTCCATCAGACTCAACTTCAACTATGTAGATCTGTATTTCCTCGTCGGGCTTAATCACAAAATCAACTTTTGGACAATCAATAAAGTCGAAAAAATATGAGTTGATTTCCTCCTTATTGATCGCCTCATCCTCGCTGAGCTCCACCGTGATTAAAGTTTCACTCGTTTTTTGCTTTTCTTCAATTGATGAACTCCCATCGGGTGGAATGATTGATCCGCAATCTAAATCCATAGGCAATGAAAAGTCGGTCCTTACGACCCTTTCAAGTGGATTGTACCCCCAATAACGAAATTCTTCCCAATACGTGCAATCTCCCAAAAGCATATCGCCTTCATCCAACTTGACCAATTTTTCAAAATACTTTGCAATTACTTTTTCATGAAATAGAGGAGGACCATCTCCTACCAGTTTGAAGTCCTCATCCCAATTGTCAGGTAGAAAATCACAAACGATCAGCATGTACCCTTCATGGTTTTCGTCAATTGCACGCTTCCGACACTTTAAATATTATCTAAATATCATAAGTTTCGACGTGTTGAAACAAAGGTGCCATCGCAAACATTGTCCAGTACAATGCATCTCGTAGCAATTATAACAGCTCGGGTATCCTCCAAACATATCTTCATAATGTATACAGAGATTATCCATTGCAAAAATTTCATTGCCTTACCAAGTTAGAATCATGCAATCATCTGAAAAAGTATAGGGAGATAGTGCAAACACGAGATAGATTAATAGTATGGGGTTAGCCAAAAAATAAAAACAATAATAAAATTAAAAAAAAGTCCGAATTAGTGTCTAAATAACAAAAATCAAATTAATACTCAATCCCCGGCAGCGGCGCCAAAAACTTGTTCACGAAAATATGTTTCGAATTTAAATCACCGCAAGTGCACAGTTCGTTAACAAGTAATAAAGTGGAAATCCTAGAATTTCGAGTATCGTTCCCACGAAGATTGATTTAACATGATTATTATTATCTCGACCTTAACCGAATCTATTAAATTCAAGATGATTGTTCTAGATTTTATGAGTAACTATGACTAAAATGTAAATTAAACTAAAATTATGATTAAATGCAAGAATATGTCGAATGCAAAAGGTTGATGAAATTAATGTATGAAAAAGCGTACTAGGATCCCGAATCACCAAGTAAGTTCACTTTGTAACTCCTATTTCACAATTTGACAACACGATGAATTGGTTGAAGAATCAATGTTTCTAACTTATTCAATAATCTCTTTCGAGTAGAATTGAACCTATTCTAATATACCATTTGACTATATTTCTATGACAAATGCAATATAAAAGAATGCATGACTTTTGTAAACACTTAGAGATTCACATAAAGTATAGCGGTATATTTCTATCCCCTATCGGACCTTACGATAATTTATACCTTGTAGAATCTATTTCCCTTCTTTCGAACGCATAAAATAAATCACTCAAACTCATACAACTATTGCGCATATAATTGTAGAGCAAGAAAGTGGTATATAAAGCATTCAACATCCATCAAACGTGTTTAATATCAAATTGCAAATTAGAAATTAAAAGTTCACAATACGAGGTTCATCGTTCACCTAGTACATAAAAAGTCTAGCCTAACATGAATAAAATTAAAGAATAATAAAGAAAATATTTAGGAGAAGACATCACCCAATTCTTGAATGTAAAGCTTGAAATCTTCGATCTTGGAGTGAAATCCTTCGTCCTTGCCTTCGTTCTCGCTCCAAAAAGGTTGTTTTTCTCTCTAAGAAGGCATAACCCTAGTTTCTGGACGTCTTTTAGCTTTTATAGTTGCCCTAGAATCATTACCATAGTGTTGGAGTCGGATAAGGAAACCAGAAAATTCGCGCCGGATTTCTTCCTTGCGGCCGCAAGGACAAATTCCTTGCACCCGCAAGGAACAACTTTTTTTCCAAAAATTTTCCCTGCATCCTTGCTTGTGGCCGCATGGAAGATTACACCTTGCGGCCGCATGGTACAAACTTCTATCACATATCTTCATTTTGGTCCTCCAACTTCATTATTCTCTTGTTTTGACCTCTTTTGTTCATTCTTGTCCTCCAATCATCCCATGCATTCCTCAATGTATGATTAAGCTTATGTCCGCTCTTGAGTTGGCATCGGGTCATCTTTTGATTATTTACATTTTGGTCCCTGAACTTTTGTTTTCCTTCGTTTTGGCCAATTTTCTCTACTTTTCTTCTAATTTCCACCATAATCTTCATTGTTGCCCTACAAACACAATTCACACAAATTAAGCTTTATTCCGAATGTTTATCGACAATTATTCATGTTTGTGAACCAAAATAAACGTATAAAAAATACCCTTATCAGAGGTGATGCCCAAGTCAGTAAGTATTTCAAGCTTGCCTTGGAAGGATCTCGATGTCCATTTTATGCAAAGAAGGACGGCTCATAAAAGTCTTGGATATATCATCTTCGCTACAGCCCCATTTCCTCAAAATAGCTGAGTCTTTTTGTTAGTCTATATCATCTAGTATTTCTATCTTTTCATCTAGAATTCCAACTGAAGGAAAGCTGTGGTATAAAATGAACTAGGGTTGACAATATAAGCAGGTGAACTCAAGGGGGATAACTTGAAGCTCTGAGAAGTGGTAGCATTAGCATTATGAAGTCGATGGAAGCCCTGAAAACATGCAATATAAGACTTTTACCTTTCACAGCATAATTAAAGTCCTTTGTTACCATATAAAGGCCTGGCATGGGGGATTGGGGAAGGATGCACAAATACAGACATCGGTCATCACATATACACAGGCAAGCATGCACTTACAAAGAATCATGAATGCAATAAACCAAAAGTTGGGAGGGACAGAGGGAGACTAGCATACATAAAGATTTAGTCACATATAGTGTTTTCATGAACCTGATTAAGAAAAAGTAGCACTAATGGCATATAAACTAGCTATTACTGATCCATGTCGTCTTAACTCCAAATTAGTCAGAATGACAGTGATAGTTCCTAACTCCATTTGGCCGCATAGCGCTTATTTCAGGGGGGGGAGATTAAAAATAATAATAATAATAATAATAATGTTGGGTTTTTTGATACCCAATAAATCCGGGCGATGATTTAAAACAGTTGTCGGAAATTTATCGATACCATAAACTTGGCCCGACTCAAATACTACCGACACTTATGGAAGGTCCAAGTTGGGGTTGTGATTGGTTTGTGGTTTAAGTTTATTGTTAGGCCCATTTATTGGTATTAAGCTGACCCATATATATATATATATCCATCCCTTCAAACCGTGAGATTTGTGGTGCAACAGTGTGTGAAGAGGAGAGGAGCCGTTCTTGGTGATTTTGGAGCCATTGCTTCCCTTTTCTTTCTTCCTTTCTTAGTGATTTATTGCATCCACCTATTATTGATCCTTTGTGGGTTAATTGGAGAGTGAAACTTGTGGCAACCAAGTGGAGGGAAGTGTTGGGTCGAGTTGAGCCGTGTGGTATCGATTTTGGTTGTTTTCTGAGCCCGGAAAGACAAGTTGGAGCATCAAAATCCAACATATGGTATCAGAGCAAGATTATGGTGGTTTGGGCGAAAAAATCTGACCAGAAATCGACCAGAAACGGAGTAGAACCGAAGCAGGAGAAACTGTCCAGATTTTGTGCAAAAATTAGACCTGCAAATGCGATTTTCGGCCAAACCAGAAAGAATTTGGAAAAACGGACATCACTGGGAGACTCAGCAGGTGGAGGAGCTGCTAGGGGTGTGGCGCGTGGTGGCCGGCGGCGGTGCGTGAACTCCACGCGCAGCTCCGGCGAAGGCGCGTGGGGGCGCGTGGAGCTGAATCTGGGGTTGACTTCTTCAGGCAGTTTGTCGAGGACGTCGAGATGGACCCTACGGTGTTTTCAGATTTTAGTTTCGGGCACTATGGTGAAAGTTGGACGAGTTTGCGTTTCGACATTCGGGTGTCGTGCGTCGTTTGTGTTGCCGTGGTTGTCGGAAGAATCTAGGACGAAGAGTGACGGTCCTAAAAGTGGTGAATTCGCAGCTCTCGATATTTACGGACCTTCAGACGTGGTCCGCTCGGTCTCGTGTTCTTTGTCTTTTATTATTGCAGTTAAATTTATTGAGTAGGATAATTTATTTTTTGCATTAGAAGTCATCATGTGGGGTGACATTAGGTTTGGGGTTACCGTGAAGGGGTAACCATTGCTTGTTGCTAGACCTAGGAATTATTTGTTAATTATTTGTCTTAAATTCTTTGTGAATTTGTTGCCAATTTATTTTTCATTATTAGTATTGCACATGATATTAGGAAAGTTTATTTGACTATTCTGTGTGAATTGTGTCGATGCATTGCCTGTGATCGTTGTTGGTTGCATTTTGTGTATTGTGCATTTTTGGGGTAAAATGACGACACATTACGAGTTGTGCATGTTTTAATGAAAATGTGATTTTATTTGGCAAATGTGGTTTAAGGCATATGCGAAAAATAAAATGTGTTTTAACTGCATTATTTTGGACATGGTTGAAATAGTCTGTCCTATGGATGATAAAAGGAAAGATGATGAGAGTGGTGAGACGAATTCTGTTTTTTAGGTCGAGTGATGACCTGTGTGAGGTTTAATGTGTGTAACCTTGTTACTGCATGTGTATCCGTGTATTGTCCTTTCTGCATGTGTGTGATTGCTTAATTCGATTGCGTGATTATATGTACATTTTTCAATATGTTTGATATGTGCATTGACATGAATGGAAGTGATCTTATTACTTGGTGTAATTGTCAGCATGCATAGTGGGTTGAGATTTATGGCATACTCCGTTTGCTCTATGAGTGATGTAAAAGAGTGTGGTAGTGCGAAGTAAGAGGGGCAGCCATTTTTCTCCTTCATCTCTGTGAGCCTGTGTGGTTTGTGAGATTATGTGAGGCAGCCTGTGGGGGTTTTCTTCGTTCTCTGTGTGAGCCTCTTTTATGAGTGTTGTGAAGTAACCAACTCTTTCTTCTATTCTCTTTGTGAGTGCCACATTCACCCTTCCATTTTGTGGGATTTATCCTTTGTGGATTTCTTTTAGCGTTGGTGATTGGAGTAACCTTGTGGTACGTGGGTCAATTTTAATTGAGCCCTAACCTTCGTGGTCGCCGGAAAGGTATTGATTTGTAATAGTGGGTTTGTGATGCATTTGCAGTGTGTTGTGTATCTTTTGGTAAGGTGGAGTATAGATGCCTAGGGGTACATTGTGGTTTGTACCGTGGGATGTGGAGTGTGACATTTGGATCACGGTGGAGAGGTGATCAAATGTTGGAATCTTTTATATGTGAAGAGACCCTGATCAGGTGGAGTGCAAGTAAGGCACTTCTATCACTTCTGTTAGGTGGAGACCCATTATCCACGTAGGTTGGAGAAGTGATGTGTTGATAGAGGATTATCCCGAGAGTTTAGGATCTATAGAGGCTTACCAGTTAGACATGAGTTTGGTTGAGTGATTAGTCTAGTGAGCATGGTGGGCGATGAGGTGAGATATGTGTTCTAGAGGAGTGAGCAACACGGAATGGGATAGGATAAGTGTGGTGAGATCTTCTTTGTGAGGTCATTTATGCATTTCTTACGTATGTGTTGGCATGTTGATTGACTTGGTGTTAATCTGTTGTTCTGTGTGAACATGTGTTGAAAAGATCTGTGTTATCCTATATGATATCTCCATCGCATGTTTATTTGTTCTTGATTGATTGATGTGCTTACTGTTTCTACTTGGGTGTTCTCGACCTTAGCCCTGGTGAGTATATGGAACAGGTATAGTATGTGTTTTCAGGTGGAGACACGAGGTAAGGTCTGTGATGCCAATTTTATTGGTTACCTTGATTGTGCAAGTATAAACTGTATGTTTTGTTTGCTTGCAGATTTATTGGGATCAAGGTGGAGATTTGTTGGGTTTTTTGATACCCAATAAATCCGGGCTATGATGTTAAACCGTTTTGTTGGATTAGTCTTCATAGGCCTCGGCCGATGATTGAAGTGGAATGTAAACACCACAATGAACGTACCATCCCGACACCCTAAGTGGGCCATTTGAAGTAGCCTAATTTGTTTAGTGTTGCTCATGGCTCAGCCCATTACCTTGGATGGCTTTTAGTTGATAGCCCACTTGTTTGTTGAACTTATTGGGCCTCTACTTGTTTAACCTAAAAGCCAACCCTCGTGATATATATACTACCCGGTTTCTAGTGTGTGAGGGCGTGGAAGATTGTTGGAGCCGTGAGTTGAGAGGGAGAAGAGAGAAATCGACCCTTGCTTTGTGCTTGTGCTTTATACTTCTTGGTAGTTCTTCTCCTCCCTTTCTCTTCTTGCCTTGGTGGCTGAAATAGGCCTCCTTCTTCTTCACACCAAGTCCTAAGTGGGCTGTAGAGGGCTGGAGCAACCGGTGAATGGGTGGTGGTCGGATTAGAGAGATTGGTTGTCATTGTGGTGTCGATTGTGGTTTAATCTGAGCTCAGTTTTGGTTGATTGGAGGCCCAAATCCTAACAAATAATAATAATAATACTACATTTTAATTTCTGCTTATAAAAATATAAATTAGATAAACTCAACTTGTTCAGTTAATCAAATCTCCAAATAAATTAAGTCGCTATCAGAAGTGGTTTGCTAATACTTTTAAATTTCATTGGAGAAAATGAAATTCCAAATAAACAATTAGCTAAACTACTCAATCAAAGATGAGGAAATGAGTTACACCAAATGTTGGAAAATTATCCTTCAAGGGAAATGGAGAAAAGAACAAAGAAATAGAATCAAGAACACCAAAAACTTGGTAGAAAGACTCAAACACGAGATTGTTGTCCTCAAACGATATTTGCCTCCTCCAATATTAAATTGGTGCTTAAACGGACTCTTAGCAAATGGTTTGTAAGATTGATCAAAACCTTGAAGAAAAAAATACTTAAGAACAAGTGTTTTACTTCTAAAATTCAATGAACACTGAGAAAGTTTGAATATGTATGAGAGTTTGATACTCTCTCTATGAATGGAATGATTTGTTGTTTTCAAAGGCTTCATGGTTCCTGAATAGATGCATTTTCTCATGAAAAGATGCCAAAAAAGAACTAAAAGTTTCAAACCCAACAATCAAATAATTGGCCTGGTCACTCGCCTAGTACAAAATCAGGCAATCACCTAGGCCAAGGTTTTGGCCTTAGTTTGTTGAAAACAAGATTGCGCACTCACCCAATTTTAAGCTTAGGCACTCGCCCAGACCAAAATTTCAGCTTCTCCGTTTTTTCTTCTTATTTTGCTTTCGATGTTTTCGTACTTGCTCAACGCACTCACGTGAAGGTATTATCATTCCAATATACTCATCATTATAAGTTGAACACCAAATAAGTGTTGGTGGTGCCAATTGCATGCTCTTCCATTGTCACAATTTTGGTATGTAAGATTTCTGTCTTTTTTGAAGCCCACTGATCGGGAAGAGTAGCTAGCATGGTGTATTTGGGCCTACTTGAGTCTTGGGCTGCCATACCCACTTTATTTTTGTCTTCAATTACTTGGGTCATCTTTATGATAAAGCCCAACCCACTGAGCCATAAAAGAGGGACTTGAGCATAGGTATCAGATTTTAGCCCGAGGAAAACATGTGGGTTGTAGCTAATAAGAGGGCTGCTGGACTTAGTTTTGATTCTGGATGGGCCGAAACACAACTGAGCCTATTTTAAATACTCATTTTATCTTCTTCCTACTGGCCCACTTCTCAGCCAAACTCCAAATCCATCCAATCCAATAATTTCCATTCGTTCCTCTTCTCCAGATTCAGCCGAATTGTAAAGATCCCTTCCATCTCCGATCTCTTCTCCTTTCAACAATGGTGATGGTAAGATTTCAATTAGTTTCTGATTTGTTCTGATGATGGTTTCCTCCCAGCGGCCCCAACCAATTACATTTTCTCCTACTTTGTTGGTTTTAGGTGAGATTTATGGTTTCCAAGTGTTTCGAGTCAAATTCATCGGCAAAGGGGCTTTAGAAATCGCCGGCTTAGGTGAGTTCTCTATCATCTTATTTTCTTTCCTCTCTTTTTCCTGCCCATCCATTTTTCTCATCATCAAATCGAGCCTTGCCATCATTCTAGACATTGCTCTCTAAAATTCAATTTTTATAGCACCTAGATCGAATTGTAGGCAGTCAGTTCTCCTTTCCAAGGACTCTATTTGATCGTTAAGAGTCATTTTCCCAGGTCTCAACAGCTCTAATACCAATTTGATAGGAACCACCTGAGTCTTAATGAAATAGATGAATAATTGCAGAAATTATAGAATTGTATTGAATGCAAGATAAATTACAGAAATAAGGAAAATACAATTAGTCTTTCGAGAGGGCTGTACTCCCCACAATAAGATTTTGACTCACTATTTTGCATGCCCAATCCTTTCCCCTCTTTCTTTATTTATAAGCTACTTGTAACTGTTTTTCCCTCCTGATGCTACCCAAAAGTCGTACCTGGCTTGGCGACCGTTGATAAGCACGAACGTGATCTTTCTGTACCTGAAACAAAGGCGATGAGGTATGCCCTCGTCGTCCCTCCGATGCTTAAGTCAGATGGGGATTATGTGCGGAAGGCTATATGCTATAGAAATAATGTGTAAAACGTACCTGAATACCGGACTGGGGGCCCATATTTATAGGGCTAGGTGGTAGAGTCCAAGTGCAATTGTGCTAGTTCACTCCTGATAGGACTGTAGTTGGCATAACGCCCTTATCTTCCCAGAGTCCTTAACGGGGTAGGACTCCACTTCTTCTAGAGCACGACCCCATAGGGGGCGGGGCCAGTACCCCGAGGAAGTAATGACAAACAGCAGGACTGTGTTCCTCGAGGACTAGGCCACCTCGAGGTACCATAATAGCTCGAGGACATAGGTACCCCGAGGACTCCGGTACTTATTCGTGATTATATGGCCTGGTGAAGTCCTCGAGGAAGATTGGGTCTGGGGCCTCGGTGGGTTGCTCGACATGGGAGTTTTGAGGGCATCCTCGATCCTCCAAGGCCTCGGTCGTAAGGAATCGACCATATCACTGGCCCCCGTGCGCGCGCTTAAGATCTCGAGGATATTCAAGGGGGTGCACAAAAAGGTCGTCGAGAAGGATGGTGGTCGATATGACCGTTATTGGTGGATCGTTGGATCTGTGACACGTGTCAACTTCAACGGTCAGAGATTGTGACCCTTGGCCTTCTAACTTCTCCCACTATAAATATCCTTCTTTTACCCTTCATTTTTCACTTTTACTGCTGTAAATCCTCCTTCTTCAAGCTCGTGCTCGCTCAAAAATCTCCTGGGCTTTCTCTCGTGGTCGTCGGGTAATCTTAAGGTAAGCCTCGAGACTCTTAAGTTATTTAATTAGTAGACTTAGTTCTCGTATAATGTCGAGTAGTGAGGGTAGCTCGAGTAGGTCGAGTAGTGGTGAGGATGTAGAGAACACGATGATCCCCATGGCTGTCCCCCGCGACACCCGACCTAGGGCCCATGATAGTGTACAGTTCGAGTTCCCCGACGAGGCCTGTAGGTTGAAAGAACACCTGGCCGTGGCGGCTGCCAGAGAGTATGGGATCATGCCTCTGTGTGATATGAGGTCGCCCGACCCCGATGAGAGGGTGGTGAGTGCTCGCCGGGGGGAGTTTGTGATATTTAGAGAGACCCTTAAGGCCGGTTTCAGGTGGCCGTTGCACCCCTTCTTCACCGCCCTCCTGGTGGGGCACTCGATGTGCACGGGGCAGCTTTTGCCCAATGCTTAGAGGACGTTGGTGTATTTTTTTATAGCTTGTAGGTACTTAGGGATCGAGCCTATAGTCGACCTTGCTAGGCTGGTCTTCGAACTTAAGAAACACCCGAGGTACACCGTTTTGGTTATCTCTCGACCACATGGGGTTTTAGGGTCCCTAAGATGGCAAGCTCCCTTAAGGGGTGGAGGGAGGGTTGGTTTTACGTAGAACCCCAAGACCCCGATCTTCCTTTTTGGCCCGAGTGGGTTGTTCCCGATGCCGAGAAGTTTTGTGAGGCCCAGAAGTACCCCGAGGATATCGAGAGGAATAGGCAGATGCTGGTCGAGCTCGAGCCCCTTTTCTCGAACATGAAGGAGATCGGGAAAGAGGTGATAGATTTGGCCGATGTTAGAGGTCTCGAGGGTAGAGCTCGTTCTCCTTGCTTCTTTGTAATCACCGGGTTTTGCCTAGTGCTCGTTCTAATATGTTGACATATTTTTCAATTTGCAGGGATGGCGTTTGATCCTCGAGCATTGCATAACTTCATGAGCACAAGGCCTCAGGCTGTTCCCCCGACCCCTTCGCAGGCCAAGAAGAAGGAGAAGAAGAGAGCTCGGGAGGCTGCAGTAGATCCTTCCCCGAGGGGACCTGGGGAGCCTTCACAACCCACACCCTCCGTGGTCGAGCCGAGCCCTCCGATTCTGGCCCACCCAACACCGCCTCCCCCGGTATCTCGACGACATCC
This sequence comes from Fraxinus excelsior, assembly GCA_019097785.1. Lineage (NCBI taxonomy): Eukaryota > Viridiplantae > Streptophyta > Magnoliopsida > Lamiales > Oleaceae > Fraxinus > Fraxinus excelsior. Next base: position 193,382 of record CM032624.1, on the reverse strand, counting down.
ACAGGTGGTGGACCTCGAGGACGAGCCTCTGCCTCCTGCAGCCAGTTTTGATGACTTCGAGAGGTGCCATCTTGTACCGACATAGTGGCCAAGTACAAGGACAAGGTCAAGCTGAATGAGGGTTTGAAGCGTCTCGAGCTCTTCACGGCGAAGGTAACAACCCTCGACCCTTTCGTACCTTATCTTTATATGCTCGGTATCTTTACTTTGACGTTTTCTTATGTAGACCCTGAGCATGGCTTGAGGACTTACTCTTCAAGGGATCGAGGAATCCTCGAGGGTTTCATCCATGGAAGAGTCTTTGGCTGCGAAAGATCGTCGCATTGCTGAGCTCGAGGCAAAGCTCAATCAGTGGAAGAGAAAGCGCGACGAGGCCAGGCGTGAGGCTCTGAGGGCAAAGGACGAGGTTGGTGTCGCAAGGGACGAGGCCAAGGAGCTGAAGCTTGAACTGCTCCGAAAGGACAAGGAGCTCGAGGCCAAAGTTAACGAGGCCAGGGATCGAGCTTTTGCCGAGGCGAAGGAACGAGCCTGGGAGGAGTTTAAGACCTTGGTGGAATGTGATAAGATCAAGGCAGAATACACCTCGGGTGCTTACCTGCACGCCTTCAAGGAGGCTCGAGCCTTTCTTCGCTCCAAGCTTCCCGATGTCGTTCCCGAGGATTTGAGGTCCGTGCCCGACATCGCAGGCACTCTCGAGCTTTCCGACGAGGAAGGTGCCGGTGCTGAGGATGATGACGAGGGCCTCGAGGACGACATCCAGATCGATATTACCAATCTTGATCCCCCTCTCGGGCATATAGGATAGATAATCCCTCCCCTTCCTTTGTACCTCGATCCCCCAAGTTTTTTGCTCGACCTTCATGAATGTATTTTGTACTCGACCTTATGAATGAAATGAATGATCTTTTGCTAAGTTTTTTGCTTGACCTTCATGAATGTACTTTGCACTCGACCTCGTGAATGAAATTTTGGTACTTTGTATTTCTCGATGAATGCTTATGGGTTTCATTTTTCGAGTATCGAGCTTTAGGTGATATCGAGGAGAGATCGTGCATAAGTGTGGAGGACACTCGAGTACTCGGATACCCCGGGGAGTATTACCTTGAAGGACGACAATGTTGTCACACTCGAGCCCTCTAATAACCCGAGGACATTTGCCTCGTTGAACGACAACGTTATCGCACTCAAGCACTCTGATACCCCGACGACATTTGCCTCGTTGAACGACAATATTATCGCACTCGAGCACTCTGATACCCCGAGGAGTATTACCTTGAAGAACGATTAAGTTATCACACTCGAGCCCTCTGATACTCGAGGAGTACGATAAAGTTATCGCACTCGGGGCAAGGCTAAAGTGTGGCTTGCTCGGGGTAAGGCTTTATTGTGGCTTGCTCGGGGCAAGGCTTTAGTGTGGCTTGCTGGGGGCAAGGCTTTAGTATGGCTTACTCGGGGCAAGGCTTAAGTATGGCTTGCTCGGGGCAAGGCTAAAGTGTGGCTTGCTCGGGGCAAGGCTTTAGTGTGGCTTGCTCGGGGCAAGGCTTAAGTGTGGCTTGCTCGGTGCAAGGCTTTAGTGTGGCTTGCTCGGGGCAAGGCTTAAGTGTGGCTTGCTCGGTGCAAGGCTTTAGTGTGGCTTGCTCGGGGCAAGGCTTAAGTGTGGCTTGCTCGGGGCAAGGCTAAAGAGGCAGGTCGTTAATTGAACTGTTCTGGGACATTTTATTTGTGACCCACCATATGGCAAATAAGGTACATCGGCCTGATAAATAAATTCTGGCGCGCAGGCCGGCCGTCAACTAAAAGATATGAAAGACTTAGGCACGCAGGCCGACGAAGGAAAAGATGAGAAAAACAAATGACTTAGGCTCGCAGGCCGATTATTAAGATAGACAACTTGGCGCTGGGGTCGAATGAATCCAGAACATGGTCGAGCGAACTACTTGTAATAGATCTTCAGGTTTTCAGCATTCCATAGCCTAGGGAGTGGTCTTCCCGAGGTGTCCCTTAAGCTGTACAACCCTCCGCGAAGACTCCGTATGACTTCGAAAGGACCTTCCCAGTTGGGTCCAAGCTTCCCAGGGGTATGGCCCGCGGCTTCCACTCTCCTTAACACTAAATCTCCCGCTCTGAATCTCCGAGGCCGCACCTTCCTATTGAAGTGCCTTGCGGTCATGTTCTGGTAACGGGCTGCTCTTGTAGCTGCATTCTCCCTTACCTCCTCGAGGAGATCAAGATGTTCGCTTGTATGCTCAGGGACCTCAGGCTCAAGTCTCCGGAGGCTGGGCACATTTACTTCGACAGGAATTGTAGCTTCAACCCCAAAAGCTAACATGAAGGGGGTCTCTCCCGTTGCTATTTTGTGGGATGTCCTATATGTCCAGAGTATAGAGGGCAATTCGTCAGGCCAGCTACTTCTGGCCTCACCGATCCTTTTTTTGAGGTCTTGCTAGATGATCCTGTTTGTGACTTCGGTGAGGCCGTTGCTTTGTGGGTGGGATACCGATGTCAAGCGATGTTCCACCCTGAAGTTCTTGAATTGAGGGTTGTCAAACTGTCGGCCATTGTCTGTTACGAGGACCTTCGGTATCCCAAACCTGCATATGATGGACTTCCATACAAATGCCCTTAGTTTGGGCTCTGAAATAACGGCCAAGGCTTCAGCTTCTGCCCATTTGGTAAAGTACTCCACTGCTACTGCCACAAATTTTAATTGTCCTCTTGCCGAAGGAAAGGGTCGAGGATGTCGACGCCCCATTGTTCAAAAGGAGAGCAAACATTGATGCTAGTAATGTCTTCGGGAGGGCAGTGGATGATATTGTCGAATCTCTGGCATTTGTCACATTTTTTGACGTAGTCTGACGCGTCCTTCTTCATGGTAGGCCAGTAATATCTGTACCTCAGAAGTTTGAAGGCCAGGGCGCGAGCCCCTTGGTGATTCCCGCAAACACCCTCGTGAACTTCGGTCATGGCTCGAGATGATTCTGATGGTCGAAGGCACCTAAGATATGGTAGAGTGAAACTTCTGCGGAATAGAACTCCCCTGATAATGCAATACCTCGATGCTCTGGATCGAACGCTCCTTGCTTCTCGAGGATCCCCGGGCAGAGTTCCGTTAGCTATGAAATCAATTATTGGGTCCATCCTGAGGGCTCATGCTCAATATCCAAAACTTTCGGGCGCTTACAGATGTTGGGCTCGGTTACAACCTTGACGTGGACCGTTCTTTCAAGTCCGTCGACCCCCATAAAAACCAATCTGGATAAGGCGTCAGCCCTACAATTATCGTCTCTCGCGATCTTCACAATTTCACAAACTTTGAACCGTCGTCGAAGGTCGTGGACTCGCAGGCAATACAAGCTCATCTTCTCCTCTTTCCTTTCGAATGTTCCTTCTATCTGACCCACGACAAGCTGTGAATCACTGAAAATTTTAACGTACTCCAGGTCAAGGCCACAAGCAAGCTCCAAACCGATGACAACAGCTTCATACTCAGCCTCGTTGTTGGTGGCTTCAAATTCGAATAGCAGTGCGCACTGAATTTCCGTGACCTTGTCAGGGCTGATGATAATGACCCCTGTACCTGACCCCGAGGAATTGGATGCTCCATCCACAAAAATCTGCCAAGGCTCCCCCGGCCCCGAGGTCTCCCCTGGCCCCCGAGGCCTTGGGGTGAGTTCTGCTATGAAATCCGCCAAGGCCTGTGCCTTTATTGAGGGTCGCGTCTTGAACTCTATGTCGAATTCACCAAGCTCTATTGCCCATTTAAGTAACCTTCCTGAGACGTCGGGCTTCTGAAGTATGTGCTTGAGAGGTTGGTTTGTGAGCACGACTATTGGATGAGACTGAAAGTATTGTCTAAGCTTTCGGGCTGCCACGACAAGCACAAGGGCAAGCTGCTCGGCCAGTGTATACCTGGTCTCGGCATCAAGTAGGACTTTGCTTACGTAGTAGATAGGCCGTTGAGCTTTGTTGACCTCTTTCACCAACACACCGCTTACCGCATTCTGAGATACTGCTATGTATAAAAACAAGGTATCGCCGGGGTCGAGCTTATTGAGGACCGGCGGTGTCTCTAATGTCTGCTTGAGCTCCGGGAAGGCTTTCTCGAATTCGTCTCCCCACTGGAAATTTTGATTGCCCCTAAGAACTTTGAAGAAGGGGAAGCACTTATCCGCTGCTCGGGACACAAACCTGCTTAGGGCGGCTACACGTCCAGTAAGTTTCTGCACTTCTTTCTTGTTCCTTGGCGGCTCCATAGAGGCTAAGGCTTGGATTTTGTCGGGGTTGGCCTCTATGCCCCTATGCGTTATCATAAAGCCCAGGAACTTCCCCGATGCTACTCCGAAGGCACATTTAGCGGGGTTCAACTTCATTTTGTACTTCTGTAGGGTGGTGAACACCTCCTCCAAATCTGATATGTGTTTCTCTATCTGCTTGCTTTTCACTACCATGTCATCCACATAGGCCTCTACGTTTCTTCCAATAAGCCCAGCGAAGACTTTGTTGATGAGCCTTTGATAGGTTAACCCGGTGTTCTTTAGTCTAAAAGGCATGACATTGTAGCAATATATGGCGGAGTCTACCATGAAGGACGTCTTTTCTTAGTCTTCGCTGGCCATGCGGATTTGGTGATACCCAGAGAATGCGTCCAGGAAGCTATAAAGTTTGTGGCCCGACGTACTATCCACGAGGTCATCGATCCTGGGCAAGGGGTAACTGTCTTTAGGACATGCCTTGTTCAGATCAGTGAAGTCAATGCAAACTCTCCACTTGTTGTTAGCCTTCTTCACAAGAACCACATTGGCGAGCCAGTCAGGGTAGTGTACCTCCCGAATGAATTGAGCACTGATGAGCTTGTCGATTTCCTCGCGGATCACCTCCCGTCGTTCCGACGCGAAATGCCTCTTTCTTTGCTTAACAGAAGCGCTTCAGGGCTGATGTTTAGTTTGTGAACTACGACCTCGGGATCGATACCCAGCATATCCTCCACCCTCCATGCAAAAACATCAACGTTCCGGGATAGGCATTCTACAAGCTCCGTACTTAATATGGCGTCGAGGTCACGACCAATGGTGACTGTCTTACCGTGCTCGAGCTCGACCTCCTTCAACTCTTCGACCGGAGCTAGCCTCCCCCGCTGCTCGAGGTCGGGCTCGGGCATCGAGAGTTCCATGACCCCCTCGCCCATCGTCCGAACGCTAATAACGTAACACTGTCTGGCAGCCATCTGATCCCCGCGGACGACTCCGATGCCACTGCTTGTAGGGAACTTCATGGCCAGGTGGAAAGTGGATACAATGGCCCTGATTTTGTTGAGAAATGGCCTCCCCAGGATGGCGTTGTATGCCATCGAGGTCCGGACGATCTGAAAAGGTGTGACCTCTGTTACCCATCTTTGGTCCGATCCAATGGTTATGGGGAGCTCCACGACACCTTCTGGGACAATGATTCCTCCACCAAACCCTTGTAGATGAGTTTTTACTGCTTTGAGTTTTTCGGCCGGGATACCCATCTTTATGAAGGCCTCATGCGACAGTATGTTTGCTGCGCTTCCGTTATCAATCAAGATCCTTTTTACCTCGAAATTAGCTATGACTGCCGAGACGACCAACGCGTCGTCGTGAGGGTATGATATCCCCTCCAGATCTCCGACCCCGAAGGTAATGTCCTCGAGGTTATCCTGGACCATCCTCGAGACGTGGTTGCACCGCCGGGCGTATTGCCTACGCCCATTATACGTATCTCCTCCCGAGGCAACGCCTCCTACAATTACATTGATTGTCCCCGCCGTGGGCTGAGCTACGCCTCTGGCGTCCGATGCCTTCCCTCTATTCCGATCGTTCCTCTGGCGATTGTCGTGACTAATATAGGACCCGAGGAAACCCCTCTTGATCAAGGACTCAATCTCCCGCTGCAAGGCCTTACAACTCTCTGTGGTATGCCCGTGGTCCCTGTGGAAGTCGCAGTATTTGTTGAAGTCTCTTGTGTCCGGTGGGGACCTCAATCTGGAGGGCCACTTTAGCTCTTTCATGTCTTTGATTTCCATCAGAATGTTCGTCTTGGAAGTACTCAACCTCGGGTAGTGCGTCGGCGGGATGTCATGCCTCGGTCTGTTTTGCCGAACCTCCTGTCGAGAACCTAAATCATGAGGCCGCTTATGGTCGACCTTATCGGGGGTTGGTCCTACCTTCCTTGGGTTCATAGTCTCCTCCATATTTATGTACTTTTCTCCTCGGGTTAGAAGCTCGGTCACCAACCTTGGCGGGGTTTTGGATAACGACATCTTGAACGCTTCACACCTTATAGCATATGTGAGGGTAGAGACCGCCGCGGTAATGTGAAGGTCGGGTATCTGAAGTCTTTCCTTGTTGAACCTGGTCATGAAGTCCCGTAACGACTCGCTATGCCCTTGACGAAGCTGCATGAGGGAGGTCGCCGTCTTCCGGATGCGCTTGCTACTCGCAAAGAAGGCTGAGAACTTTTCCGCCAAATCCGAGAATGAGGCTATGCTGTTGGGTTCCAGGGTTGAAAACCAATCCCTGGCGGCGTTTGTCAGAATTTGCGGGAAGGCTTTGCACATCACCTGATCCGGCGAGACTTGCAAGTTCATGACGTCAGTGTACACGTTGAGGTGGTTGATAGGGTCCGGCGTCCCGTCATACTCCTTTATACGGGGGTATTTGAATCTGTCAAGCAAGGGGTATGACAGCACCTCAACTGTAAACGGTGTGTTGGGGGTGAATCCGGCTGACCCCCTTGTACTCTGTAGTAGGCCTGCCGTAATACCTTCCTGGATAATCTTAGCTATGTCCTCAGGCTCCATTGTCACCGACCTCGGGGTCATGCGGTTAATTCTCGAGGCCCCTATTCCTCCATTGTCATTCGCGGGTTGTGAATCCCGACCCCGGGCGACGTCCGTGGGCCCAGTCACGGGTGCCGGCGCTTGCTGCGGTTGCGTCTCTCTCTGACTCAGCAGCTGTGTAAGTGCGAGGACCTGTTGACGGAGCTCTTCGAAGGCCCCCGGTGCCACGATCGTTGGTTGAGGTGCTGGAGTCTCTGACGACTCGTCCTGATGAGCAGGGGGACCTTCGGGACGGTTTAGAGTAGATGTGCTTGTTAGTGGAAGACCTGAGCGTGTGGTAACCATGGCTTTTGGTAGCGTTTCCCACAGACGGCGCCAATGATACTACCCAAAAGTCGTACCTGGCTTGGCGACCGTTGATAATCACGAACGTGATCTTTCTGTACCTAAAACAAAGGCGATGAGGTATGCCCTCGTCGCCCCTCCGATGCTTAAGTCAGATGGGGGTTATGTGCGAAAGGCTATATGCTATAGAAATAATGTGTAAAACGTACCTGAATACCGGACTGGGGGCCCATATTTATAGGGCTAGGTAGTAGAGTCCGAGTGCAATTGTGCTAGTTGACTCCTGATAGGACTGTAGTTGGCATAACGCCCTTATCTTCCCAGAGTCCTTAACGGGGTAGGACTCCACTTCTTCTAGAGCACGACCCCATAGGGGGTGGGGACAGTACCCCGAGAAAGTAATGACAAACAGCAGGATTGTGTTCCTCGAGGACTAGGCCACCTCGAGGTACCATAATAGCTCGAGGACATAGGTACCCCGAGGACTCCGGTACTTATTCGTGATTATATGGCCTGGTGAAGTCCTGGAGGAAGATTAGGTCTGGGGCCTCGGTGGGTTGCTCGACATGGGAGTTTTGAGGGCATCCTCGATCCTCCAAGGCCTCAGTCGTAAGGAATCGACCATATCACCTCCCATTTTTTACTCTCTAACAGACTAGTTTTCCACCTATTAGTAGATTATTCTTCTTCTAGGTCCTTCTAGAATGCGTGAGGTGGATAGAAGCCTATCAACTTCTTAACCATTTTAACCATGTAAGCAAAATCAACTTTACTATTAATATATGGAACACAATTTGACTATTGTTTCACAAGAATAGCCATTTCCAACAAATTTCTCGTTTTGAGATAATATAAGTTTTTCGAATTCATACACACATTTTATATCTGGTTTTCCTAAGAGATTTCCACTAAGTCTTTGTTCATATCGGGAACATTTATTACATTTGTTAAGTTAAACAATTTTTCCAGAAGTAAAGATAATATCAATATTTCTTTTTTCAACCACTTTAGTCATTAGCCATTTGAATCTCTTGCTCCACATTTGATTCATGACAAGTCTTACAGAGCGACTTATCATATAATATATGTATAGTTGCACATATATCATACCACCAACTCAAAACTTTTTCCTTGATAGCATTTATTTTGCTCACGATAGCCACAATGCCATCTTCATCAATAGAGTTCACTTTGCCCTCTTTATTGTTTTGTTTTCGATATCGACAATCCTTTGCAAAATGTCCAAATTTTCCACACACAAAACAATCTCTATTGGGCTTCTTCTTAGACTTTTTGTACTCTTTGCTAGAAGATTTCCTCCTGTTGGATTTGTGAAAGGTTCGTCTTTTCCACTGCATTGACCTTTGAAGTGACTTCGTAAGAGTTTTCACTCTTATCTCTTGCCCTCGATTCGAAGATGTTTCCGAATTGGTTCCAAATAGTAATCTTCGAAACTTTGAAAAATCTTCTTTCGATATCCTTTTCACGTCCCCGAGAGTTTTGCAGTGATTGCCTATACTTGGAGGGATTCTGTAAGTTCTATTTTGATCACCTTCAATTTGTTGACAAGCATTTACAATTCATGCACTTAGGGAAGAAAGGGAATATTTTCAAGAAACTTGAAATCGAAATACCTTGATATTAGGAATTTCTTTGTATCTTCTTCTTCGTCTTTGTATTTGTTCTCCAAAGCATTTTATATCTCTTTCGTCGAAGATATGTTGGTGGATAGATCATACAACCGGTCAGATAATGCATTGTGTTGTGACCGCGGCAAATCAATTCATCCTCTTATCGCTTTTGCCTTTAGGCTCTTACGGCATCGGTATTTCCATTTGTCATTTCTGGAAGTTGTACCAACTCTGAATCAAGGATGTAGATAATCTTCAACGCCATGAGAAGGAACTTCAACTTTTCTTGCCATCGAGTGAAATTTGTTCCGTCAAATCGATTCAAACAAACAAGGTCTTGATTCATGAGTTTGATAGTGGCCTGGTAGTTTCGTTCTCCATCAAATATCGTTTGAGATTGTTGAAAAATTATCCTTGAAGGAAAATGGAGAAAAGAACAAAGATATAGAATCAAGAACACCAAAAACTTGATAGAAAGGCTCAAACACGAGATCGTTGTTCTCAAATGATATTTGTCCCCTTTAGGATTAGATTAGTATTTAAATGGACTCTTGACAAATGATTTATAGGATTGATCAAGCCTTGAAGAAGAAAACACTTAAGAACTAGCGTTTTACTTCTAAAACTCAATGAACACAAAAGGGAGTTTAAATATGTATGAGAGTTTGATAATCTCTCTATGAATGGAATGATTTGTTGTTTTCAATTGTTAAAATTGTATCTAGAAATGAAAAATATATCCTATATATAGTTTTCAATTAATAGACCACGAAAAAGCTCTGATGGTTCATGAAAAGATACACTTGTAATGAAAAGATACCAAATAAACAAACCAGAAATTTCAAACCCAACGGTCAAAAAATGGCTTGGGCGAAGTTTTGGCCTCGAGTTACTGAAAACAAAGTTTAAGCCTCGGCACGCGCCCAGACCAAAATCTTCACTCCTCTTTTTTTCTTCTTTTTTCGTTATATATATATTAGACACACCCATATGGATGTATTATCATTCCAATGTACTCGTCATTATAAGTTGGAACACCAAATACAAGTAAATATGTGAATTTGAAAATGTTTAAAGGATAACTCATCTTAAAAAGAATAACTTTTAAGATGCACTTCACAGTTGACAGTCATTAGAAAGTAGTAAACAAATTGCAAAATCTATATCCTAGAAAAATGAAATGATAGTAAAAATTTAAAGCACCATAGAAGGGTGGAGGGAATCTTACATTGAAAAAATGGGAGCTTTGGTTGTGGAATCGGCGCAGGGGCGGACGCAGAAGATTTTTGTTAGGGGGGCACACTCGAACTTGCAAAGAAGTTGGGATAAATTTTACACTCGAAAATTTACGTAAAAAAAAATCATATCCCATATAATTTTGCATCCGAAAATTTACATGGGATATGACTTTTTCGGATATAAAATTTCGAAAAAATTTTATGTCATATTCCATATAAAGTTTCCTAATAAAATGATGAAAATTACATTGAAATGTATCGCAAAAATAGTAAATGTTAATGAAATAATTGATTTTTTTTTGAAAAAATGCGAATTAGACGTTTTTCTTTAAGACTTACGTTTAACGTATTTTTAACTATTTTCGATATCTATTTGGACTATTCGATATACCCATAATGTAGTTATCGAAATAAGCTTTGAGATTACATAAGCAATTTGTAGATTTGATTAGCATACAATCGTTGGTAAATTTTTAAAATTAGCATGTTATCGAAATTCAATTTATTATGATTTTGCCCTTGTTTGGTGGAAATTAAAATCAAATTTTTAGTAAATTTTGATAAAAATTAAAACATTTATGGATTTTATGAAATATATTATTAAAATTTATTGTAAACTTTGATTTAGATTAAAATTTAGATTTCAATCGATACCAAATAAAAAAACTCAAAAGTTAGGGGGGCACGTGCCCCCCAGGACCCCCCCTGTGTCCGCCCCTGAATCGACGGGCAAAGAGAGAAGCGCCTCGGTATAATAATACTACCATTTAATCAAACAAGAACGCACAAAGGAACCATAGAAATTTCAGGAAGAAGCGTATCGTCTGGACAGGGAACAAGATTGGAAGCTGCTGTTACTGGAAAACAATTTAATTCAAGAGGGAATGGAAAATCCGACAACCTATTGGAAGGGTTCGGGTGGGTGGAACTACATGCCGGTTATTGGATCCCAATCTTTACAGACCCATTAGTTATTGGGTTTCGTTGGGCAGCTACTTATCTCTCTTATTGCACTTGTGTCCCCATTCATTTCTTGTGTTCTTAGGTCCCCAAAATATCATTTATGGTACAGGTAAGGTCAATTGGATGGTAGCTAGTCAAATTAACTTGCACCATAAATGATAGTGTTACTCGTTTGTTAGTATTTTCACATCTTTAAAATGAACTTGTCGTCAATCACTCTGATTACGGAGAGTTTTTATTCAACTGACGTTTTGGAATTGGATTGATGACTCCAATGGCAAATCTTGGTACGTGAGCCATTCTTCATGCTCTTGCGAACTATAACAGTAATCCTCCTTAGGAATATATGTCAACGGTAATCCATTCAACTCTACCGATTTGTGGGTCTCATGCTAGAGAAACCTCAACCCAAAAAGGCTTATGTTCTAGGACTTTCCCTGTGTTGCCAATACTTATTCTGCCCTATGTGAGTGTTGCTACTTTTGCATTCTTCTTCTACACTTGGAGGGCAATGGCAGATTTAACACTCGGCGAGCACCGACGACCGAGGTGACAATAGATATTTTTTTGAACAATATATATGGTAATTCATTTTGTTTTCAAACATTTGTTGTAGCTCAGTTGGTTAAAGCATCCATTTTTAAGTTTAAAATATGTGGACCCAATGTCTACCAATGCAATTTATTGTGCAATCATTCTAGTTCAACATTTTTTATTCTTTTTTTACCAAAACTAACACAATAGGAAGGATTTCAACCTTTGTGCTATCCTTTAGATTAAGGAAAATTTGACCATCATGACACTTAAATGAATTTTGACAACAAATTATTATGGTTGTGTTTGACGCCCATTTTGGAGAAGAATCTGGTTTGGAATATTGATTGATGAAAGAATATGTGATTAAAAAGTAAAGAGAATTTTTGGATTTATGTGTAATATTATTTTATTGCTAAAATTTGTAGTTGAAATGAAAAAAGAGAAAGAAAAGGAATGTCAAACAAGGGCTATATGTTCAGTTTTAAGAGTTTTAATGCCATTGAAAAAATCCAAACATATGCTCTACTTTTAAATTATGCAAAACTTGGTTACTACGTCATTAGGCGAATATTGACAATAAATATAACAAAATTATATATATTCAATTTTAGCAAAGTAATTGATATATTTAATTTTTAATATTTTATTGCAATCGATGACCTACAATCAACGATCATCCGTACTCACTTTAAGATCTTGAATCTGCTACTACTTGAGGAGGGAGAGGGAGTGGTCAAAACACCTAGTCAAATTTGTCAACTAACCCAATAGCATAATTTACACAATTTAAATGATACATTTTTCACAATGAAAGACTTGTCAAGATTTACAGGTAAGATGCACGTGCAATGCACGTGCTATAGTATAGTTTGCTATATAATAGCGTAAATATTAAAAAAAAAATTGTTTTTCTTAAACATTAGTTATATTAAACTTAAAATACTTGAAATAATGATAGGTGACAAAAATAATATTAAGAGATTTGATTCAAAGTTTATTTTCTAGACTTCGCGTTTAAATGTTTCTCCGTTCTTTTTAAAAAAAGATAGGGCATAGATGATTAGGTGTTGATGCCTTGTTAAATAGATGATGAAGTTCAACCTAACCCTTTTTTTTCTACCTATTGAGGTAAGACATTATGTCTCATTCATCTTGTGCTTATAGAATATTCAATTACATGTATCAGTTGCACTAGTATTTAATTTCTTTACCAAAATCATATGCAAGACGTATATAGTCAAGACTAATTAATAATGATAATACAGTGCAGAATGTAGGACAAATCAATGATCTTTATTAGTATTAAAACCACAACACAACGAAAACTTTTGTTATAGAGGCAAAAAGAATTACAAACGATCACCTAACTATATAAATTCCGTCGAATATCTTTTCAGCATGTTTTAATAATACTATACATTAAATCCATGTAAAAAAAACCAAAATAATCAACTTCATAGAAGATGTTTCTCAATCAGCACTACATGATGTAGGACGATTCTTCTTAAAATCATTGAGTTTCTTCAATATCCATTTGACGCCATAAATATACCATTTTTAATCGTAAAAAGTGAAGAAAAATGAAATTGAGAGAAATTGGTGTGAGTATTTGGGTTGAGGATGGGATAGAAAAGAAAAATTAAGAATTATGATTTTACGTTTACAATTTAAGATAATTTTTATATATTTATTATTATCACATTTTAAGTTTTTTTAAAAAAAATTAAATCGATCCAAATGAATATTCATATCGTGAAATATCGAATTAAATGAAAAATTGTAGGAAAATAAAGTTCGAAAAAATGACATTGGAATGGAGTTGGGATTGAAAAAAATATATATAAACAATCACTACTTTACGTTTTACAATTAATGTAAAATTATTTTTTATATTTAAAATTTATCGATCATATATTTATAATGACCGCACTTCAACATTTTCAACAAATTTTAAATCGCTTAAAACGAATAATTATAATTTAAAATACTGAATCAAACGTAAAAAAAATAAATTAATTAATTAAATAAAAAAAATAAAATAAAATAAGGGCTCATACGACTTAGCCGAGCCGAGTCAGAGTGTCATTTGGCTTAAAAAAATAAAATCAAATGAGACTTAGACAGGTTAGTCGAGCCGAGCTGAGCCGAGCCATATAGTCATTCAGCTCGACTCAGCTTATGAATAGTAACTCAAAACTCCTTCTTTTATTTATATAGGATAGGATAAACTACTAAAATAATTTAAAAGTAAACGAGATGAGTACCTTTACAATTATAAAAGGAGTATATCAGAGTAATCAAGTCAAATTCCAAAACAAACCAACGAGCATTTCATTTCATCTCCTCCCAATTTAATCCTCACTAATTTCTATTCTATTTGTTCATATTTATCTTCAAAACTCAATGGAAACATATTGTAAATAATTACTAGAAGCTAGGGTTGTAAGCATAAATCGTCAAACTGGAAAATCAAATCGAAATCGCATTTAGTAACTGTCGATTTGGTGTCACGTGGACCCGTCAACGAAATGGTTTTGAACCAAACCAAACCGGTTAAAAACGATTTGGTTTAGGTTTGAGAATTTTAATTACAATTTAAAACCAAACCGAACTGACGAAAAAATATATAAAAATTAAAAATTCTGAAAATTTTAAATATGTAAAATTCAATAGTTTGTCATGACTAACATAATATATCAAAAATCATTTTCCTCTTCAAAATTCAGATGAACCGACACCGACACAGCCTTGAGCCACAGCACCACACCAAATCAGATACAAAGAAATTCTGGGTCTTCGGTGATAACATTTGCTACAAATAAAGTTTCAGATCAATAATTCTTTTAAGCAAACCGATGTAATAAATTTGAAATTATGTGTTTTGCATTTCTTTTTGAAAGATTGTGAAATAAATTTATTCACTTTGATGGAAAATGTTTATCTACTATGTACGTGATTTTATTCTATTTGTGTGGACACACTCTATTTTGTGACTGAATTAAGCATGATAAAATATGTCAATAGAAGCTAAAAAGTGTTTATGTGCAATTTAATATGTGGATGAGTTGTTTAATAAGTTAAAAGAAACCAACAATGACTCCAATGGCAATTATACTTGTATCAATTTAATTGTTGTGTTTTATTGTATGCTTAGATATTTTGTTAAACTGTTTATTTAAGTGTTTTGAATTAACAATGATGATATCTATTCAGTTAGCCTATTAAAGTCTTGAATTTTGATTCAGTAGGCGTAAATTTTATCATTGAAGGTTGTAACGCCCCAAATTCCATAAACACAAGGCGCTACTTAAGTCGAAATATCATGTAAATAACTTTCCTCAATAAACGCCAAAATACGTAAAAAAAAAATTTTTTTCAAAACTATAGCAAGTAAACACTAAATGCGGAAACATTATTTGAATAATTTACTCATTCAAGAGTCAATACCAAATATAATAAGTAAAGTGCCTCAATTTGCAAAAATACTAATATTTGAGATTTAAGACAAAATGGAAACTGGCCATTAAAATACTAGTTTCGAAATTTTATAATTTAAGTTGTCTATTATTTAATCATGATTGCCTCACTCATTGTCTTGCCTTGCCGAGTTCCTTAACCTGAAAGGGTAGGAAAATATTGGGGTGAGCATAATGAATTATACTCAGTGGAAAAACAGTAATCAGTCCGGGTTAAATCTAAACATGAAATCAAATTATGAATATAATACAAATACAACATACTGTAGAAATATGTACTGCGATACATCCCCAAGGACCCATTTACGATCCCGGACCTATTTACGGTCACGACAACATGTTATAGCGCTTAACAATTTTGCACTGTGGGACAACCCCAATGACCCATTTTCGATCACGAACCTATTTATGGTTCCTGGCAACCTTTTCATATGTATAAGCATTTTATCACAATCAAAATCACATATCAAGAATTAACATGGACAAAATAGCAACAATTGCTTAAATGTAAACCACACCTCAAAGTCTTGAAATTTTCTTGAAATTGAACGAATGTAATGTTACCGTGCTTCAAACTTCTCCCGTGACCTTGTCTAGCAAGAACAAGATTAATATAATTTAGGATACTAAGTCCTAATTAATACTTTAAAACTTTTAGGGACCTTGATTGAACTTTTGAAAGTAAAGAAATGGGTAATTGGATAATTATTTAAATCTTGAGGGTCTAATTATGAAAATTAAAATGTTTAGAGCCAATAAGGTAAAATTAGAAAATATTTTATAATTAATTTGAATAATACATAAACTTTAGGGATGAAGAAAGAATAAAAATCAAATAGAGGACTAACTTAAATGTTTGACCAAACTTGAGGATTTAAAACTAAACTTTCAATATTTATAACCTAACCCCCATTCCCAATTCATATTTCACGTACAGAGGGCTTCCAATTTTTGAAATCCAAGCTAATTCCAAATTGGGATTTTACATATTAATGGTTTTCAGTTAAAATTGAGGTCGGAGGAAGGAAGACCAATGTCAATGGAGGTTCGGGCAATATATGGAAAGCAAGGAATCACTTACAAACTTGACTCATGGTATTAAACTCAAAGTTTTCGTTTTTTTTTTTTTCATTTATCTTTTCTCTTCCTTTTTTTTTTTTTTGGCATTTATGAATATATTGAGAAGAACATAGATTATGGAATTCCGAAAACTGAAAATTAATTTAAAAAGTTACCTGCGCCGATTTTTTTTTTTTGGAGAATGAGTTACTGTCTTTGCAACGTAAAGTTTGAAGGAATGAAGAACAAGTTGAATGCCCAGATTTTTGAGGAGTTTTGTAACCGTGAGTGGGTTTTGGAATTTTGGATTTTAGGTTTTTGACACAATTGAGCCCTACAAACCTAGGCTCCAGAATTTGGACACTTGATTGGTTTGTTAATGGACTTAAACTTGGGCCAAAAAGAATATTGGACCAAGAAAAATTTTAAAATAGATGTTGGGTGTAAAATTCGACCCAAGAAGAAAATATTGAATTTTTAAGATTAAAAATCGTTTTTGAATTCTTATATTAAATGTTTTGCTAGACAACTCAACGGATGTAAAATAATTTCTAAAATTTGATGGAGACGTCGTAGCGACACAACTTAAGTTATAAAATTTGCATTTTAAAATTCGGGTCGCTAAAACGGTATTGTCTTATTGATGTTTTAGTAACTGTATTTTGGAACTATATGCTTTCAAATAAATATTTAGTTTATAAGTGTTTTGGGCCTTATATTTAGTTTATTAGACTTGTATTGTAATGTTATCGTAACGTTTTAACCTAAAAAGGGTGAACATAAAACTATTATTATGATTTCACTTGGATTTAGTAGGTATTTAAATTTATAGTAGATATATTTAATTGTTTTAGATTTATTGCTAGTAAAATATAAATATATATTGAATTCAATAAATTAATGACATAAAAGTAGACGGGTAAAAAAATATACGGTGAAATCGACGGTTTAAAATCGGACCAAACCGTTATATTTAGGTTTGAATTTTTTTCAAACCGTTCAAAATGGTTTTGTTTAGGTTTGAGTTTTTCTCAAACCGGTTTAAACAGTTTGATTTGAAAATCTGTCAAAAATCGGTAAAATCGGACCGCTTACATCCCTACTAAAAGCCAACATTCTAACATTTTGGATTGGTAAGAACATTTTTAATTTTCTTGCATTTCGTTTAGTTTGAATTTCGTATATAATAGTTAAACGTTATGTCGCTTTATTTAAGTACGTTTAGATAAATGAGCATGAATTATTGGACATACAAATCGGTCTCATCTTCCCCTAAGGTGTATTGTATTGAAAGGTCATCTTTCCAATTCGAGCAGCAAGAGGAGAATTTTTACACAAATTTATTGAAAAGGAGTTTTCATTCTATCATGTGCTAGGAAACAGACGGGAATAACGGGCTGCATGTTAAGGGGTGACTATTTCGTATTTAACATGTAATCAATTAAAGACCATCGATTAATTTACTCCGTAAAACTAAAACGGGTTTAAGCTATTGTAGTTTAAGGAGAAGGGTAGGAAAACCAAGAAATTCTCATCTTCAGTGTTGAGACCTCCAAAACTTAAAAAGGCAATGGAGATGGAAGAGACTTCATCCTTATTATCAGCTTTTGTGCCTATAGTTGCTAACAGTCTTGCCACTTTATAATTCACTGGCCTGGCCTGGCCAGAAATCAGGACGAAAACAAACTCCAGGTTCTTGAGCAATTTAGCAAGCAAGTCAAGGTACAGTAAAGGCACGCCAATCACACTAACATTCAGGAACGAAGTAGAGGCAACAGGAGCTGCAACTTCATTTGATTTCAAATGCAGAAACTGGTTCTTCCAATGGTTCCACATCAGGCATTTGCTTGATGGAGATTTCTGGAGTTAGTAAATATCAGTCATTCTCCCAATCCCAAGCTTCCCTTGGTCCAGGCTACTTTCAAGAATTGTCCTGTAAACAACTTCCCTCTCAGTTCTTCTGCACTTCATTTCCTTTGCTATTTCCACCAAGAATTGTCCTGTAAACAACTTCCCTCTCAGTTCTCCTGCACTTCATTTCCTTTGCTATTTCCACCAATGCCAACAGGCCATGAATCTCGCTAATTTTGGCTTGAGCATGGAAGAAGAAAACAAAACATAACAAAAATGCTGAATACAACGCTTGCAGTCCCTATATTGTTGCGCTACATAAGCTAAAACAGGAGCTGTAAAGAAAAGCAGTGTCCAAATAAAAAGCGCACAGTTGGTCTGACAGCATATGCAGGTGAATGTGAGATGTGAAAATTTTCATTCACAATTTTACAGGTTGCTTTGTTACATAATCACTTGATATTTGGAATATGCAGCGGCAGACAATCTTTTCCATTCAAATCAAAATTTGAGCTTGTAAATATTAAATGATCCGTTATTTGTAAGCTTCAAAACCGCAATTTACATAATCAATTCATCTGCAAGGTGCCAACAAATTTATCTCCCAAGATCACTTGTTTGTTGAATGATCAAATCAAATTCTCCACAAATTTATCTCCCAAGATCACCTATTTGTTGAATGATCAAATCAAATTCTCAATCAATGTGAATTTGGCAATTAAAGCTCAGACTAGGTAAAAGAGATTGTTAGTAATCTGGCCTGTGAAAGGAAAACGTGCAATGTTCTTGAGAATGTTGATCCCTTCAATTGTGAGGTTGAATTACCTCTCTCCATTTAAAACCATATGATTAGAGGTTATGCAAAACTTTGATCTATACGTAAACAATTTGGATGTTTATCCACTTAATTCGAAATGGATCATATGCAAGACCTGAAATTGAGTGCAAAAAGATCAAATAAAGGTTTGTTTTTCTAGCTAACCTATCTTTTATTGCAGTGCTCCAAAGGGAAAGAATCATGCTCGAGAGTTTGGCCATTTATTATTACATTCAAGTTTTAGTTCTTCTAAGCCGGAAATAAATATTGCTATTTTATGTCAGCCAGCGCTTATCCTTTATTTACTCATTTTCCTAACTCGTAATAAAGGTAGATGGTGCAAAATCCATGACAACACATACTCATGTTTCTCTTGAATGATTATTCTACAAATCTCCATCAATGCATCAAAAATCACACCACGATATTAGCCCATTCATCATTTCATTCTCAAGAAAAAGGTTGTACTGTATTTGATGTACAGAAAATTTAGGAATAAGCAAGCACCCTTGTTAAATATTGGGTGCTTAACCATATTGGGCTCAATGATGTAGCCCAAGCTGAAAACCTATTGATGACCCTATGATGCAGCCCAAACTTATGATGAGTCGAGCCCATTCTGAATGCAACCCAGCAGCCCATTTCGTTTTGTATTCTCGCGTTTAACTAAAGTGCAACTTTGGTTATTCTATTTTGAAGACTGAGATTATGCCATGTGGAATGGTTTTGACCATTGAATGCTTCTGATTGTTTGTATTATTGGCTTGGCATTTTCATTTGCATCGGTTGTGATGAATCTGTTCTTTGTTGGAGCAATAACCTTTCGTTACTTTGTGTAATTCATCTGAGGGTTTCTTGAGAGAACTTGTTGGGTCTAAGGGCATAATCCTTTGTGGATCTTTTGTATTGTGAAACTTGTATTGATTATTGCTGCTTTCTAGTGGATTGAAGCGATAATCACTTCGGTGGATGATTAGCCCTAATTTGGGTGAACATCCGAGCCTAAGAGCGAAAAATCTCGTGTTCTTTTATATTCTATAGTACTTGGTGCATTTGTGGCTGTCTAATACCAACAACCCTTTTATTCAGACATATGTCCAATTACTTTAATTATTCATTGATATGGAGCTTCCAAGTCGTTCCATTACTATCATTAGCCAATGCAAAGCAATAATAGCCAAATGATTCTTAAACAGTTCCAAATGATTAAAATTTAATCCAACAAACAGAATTCAAAAGTTCATCACATGAAAGATACTGTTAAAAGTAATATCAATTATCCATTGACTGTAAACTAAAGTAAAACACATTCAATGTCTAAAACATATTGCTTAAACCAAAATTCATAGTAAAGACTCAAATTATAATCGTTCAAAGAGCAGCGATTAAGACAGGATCAAAACAGCAGTAAACAAGAATTCCAACTCAGATAACTCAGTTTCTCAATCATCACCAGCCTTATTGTAGACATAGGTAAGCCCACACTTACCACAATAGTGCCTGTCAAAATGATTGGCCATGAAAGTTCCAGCACCGCACTCAGCGTTGGGACACTCCTTGCGCAGCCTCTGGACCTTGCCGGAGTCATCGACCTTGTAGAACTGGAGGACGGCAAGCTTGACCTTCTTGTGCTTGTGCTTGATCTTTTTTGGCTTGGTGTACGTCTTCTTCTTGCGCTTCTTAGCGCCACCACGGAGACGGAGTACGAGATGAAGGGTGGACTCCTTCTGGATGTTGTAGTCGGCGAGGGTGCGTCCGTCCTCTAGCTGCTTTCCGGCGAAGATGAGGCGCTGCTGGTCCGGAGGGATACCCTCCTTGTCCTGGATCTTGGCTTTGACATTGTCGACGGTATCGGAGGACTCCACCTCCAGGGTAATGGTTTTCCCCGTTAGGGTTTTCACGAAGATCTGCATCCTCGAAGCGGAGGCTAATTCAGAGCTAGGGTTTGGGATAGGCACGGCTGCGACTTGCGATAAATTCTGTGATATTTAATGCCAGAGGCCATGGGATATGGGCTTAGCTGGGTCCATCAGTAACATCAAAAGCAGGAAGCCCATCCTGATTATTTTCATTTTTTTTTTTCAATTTTCTTTATTAGTAATAATAACTTTTTTTTCCAAATAATATGTATTATTATGATTCAAGAGAGTTTGTTTTAAATCTCATACTTGCTCACAATTTAGTATACATTAAAATTTTCATTCTCATTTTTCTACTCATTTTCAACCACACATTTTTCAATAAAATAATATTTTTTATCACATCAATAACATTTTCTTCTTTTTTAACCACACATTTTTCATCAATCTACTATTTCAGAATACATTTTTTTCAAAATAATGTGGCTCAAACACACCGAATGACATATGATTTGATATGAAGAGAAAAATATTTCAAGCTAAATTTATTTAATTGCAAAATGCATAATGAATAGTTACAAGATGTATAGACTTTGATTTATGTATTTAAAAATAAACAACATAAAACATATCAAACTTTCACTTAATGCGATTTACAAACTTACAACTTACTCTTTAACCTCCTTCAAATTAATGGAGAGGATTCAATAATAAACTTGATTTTTAGAACCTCGCATTGAGTTGCACTTGTGCTCAAAACTTTAATTAAACACATTTGTGTCATACATTGACCTCCAACTCCTTATCGGTCATATCTTTTGAAGTGCACATTATTTGTTTCAATATGATTCATGCAAGCAAAAAGCACAAAATTAAAAGTTAAAAGACCCATCTCATTTGTTGTCGTGGCACAATACTAGATCGATCATATCCTTTGAAGTGCACATTATCTATTTCAATATGATTCACGCAAGCAAAGAACACAAAATTAAAAGTTAAAAGACCCATCTCATGTGTTGTCGTGCCACAATACAAGAGTTTGTGATTCCCACAATCCTGACTCATTGTGCAAAACATGAAGCCAAACTAACCTTATAAACTCCTAAGCACGTCTCTTTTCAAAACACGGCAAGATTGTAACCGTTTGTGATTGTTGTCATATTTGTAATTCTAGTAAGTCAAGAGCTATTTAGTTTGTACAAAACAAACGGAATCTCTTCAAATCAATAGAGATAGAAGTTGTGCATAGAGGAACTGAGTCTCCACGAGTTGTGAAGGTGGAAACTTCGAATGCTAGAGATTAGGAAGCCCTATACTAAGAATGTCAGGGTGCACATTGTCTTCATTGAAAAAGACAAAGGTACGTTCACTCCAACTAGTTTAATAAAATGATCCAAAATTAAATTTCAGATGACAACGGTCATAAAAAAGGATGTAAAATATTTGATGAAATAAGTGCATTATAACAAGTAATTAAGGAATAGTTTACTTGCACATTGATGTTACTGTGCACTATTGAATCGAAATCATATTTAAGAGACCACATTATCATCTAATATGGGAATATCATCTAAAAGGCAACTCATGTTATTTAATTTGGTTAGTTACATTACCGGCAACATATATTCCACACTCTCGATCCAACATAAGAACATGCATAGAACAAGAAAGAGGTGAATGCAACTATCAAACATTAACAATTACAAGATTATTGTCTCTTTAAGAACAAAACACAAGTGCAATTGAGGTATATTATGCATCTTATTGTGGTTTGACCCAAATTCTAGTGAATATTGGAATCTAAATTGGAGTAGTCTTGAAGAGATCAAAATTATGGACCGGAGGAAAAAGTCGTCACATTTCGCTAGCTTGGCTCTAGCTGGACACTCGAGTGAGCCCAATAGAAAACAACCCGAGACTTGGTCACTTGCCTGACGTAGCCCGCCTGTCGAAAAAAGTCGTCGCATTTTTGCTAACTTGGCGCTAGCAGGACACTCGAGCGAGCTCAATAGAAAACAACCCGAGACTTAGTTGCTTGCCAGACGTCTCCCACCTATCGCTCAAGCGACAGGTTTATCTAGCCCAGACTCATTTTCGATTTTTACGCTATTTTGGACTCCTATTCTTTTATAACTTGTTCTTTAGGGTTTATATGTGTGTATATAGCACGACTTGTATAGAAAAACAGAACATAATATAATAGAGATAGATTCATACAACATCTTGAGAGCTTTAAATTTCAATTGAGTGCATTGAGATGTTGTAAACCCAACTGTTGTTGATTATAGTACATTTCTCCTCCTCTACCCGTGATTTTTTTCCGAATTGGATTTTCACGTAAATTTAAGTGTTTATTTTCTTGTTTATTTCATTATTGTCTAAGGAGAATATGAGGTATCTTGCTGGAGGATCTGGAAATCATGTTGAAGGCTTGGTTGTTTGAAGGAGAAATCAAGATAAGAATTTTGGTAGAAATATGAGGGACGGATCGAAATCTAGTGATGAGAACCATATATCAACGAACACTATGCAACCCTACAACGATATTGACACAGAACACAATGACGCCAACGAATCAAGGTTTTGGATTTAATCCAAAAATAATGATCTGAGCCGCCAATAAAATGGATTTATCGACCTCTTGATCACACGATAATTGAATTTTACCCCAAATTTTGAACACCATAAGATTGTTATTCGGTGAACGTCACAAGATTGTTAAATCTTGATAAGTTCGGTAAATTGTTCCATCAAGAAACAAAGAAAGAAAGCAATCGTCTTTCATTAATTCATAATCAAACTAAATGTTTACAATGAAGAAAATAACATATTTATATGGAAAACCAAGGAACTATGTAAAAATGGAATACAAAGTCCTAAGAATACGAAAATTACCAAAAATAAGAATTATAGTCAAAATAAACAACTCCACGCAAAAAGGAAAGTTTCGCCCCGAAAATATACTATGTGGTCGTATAGTACATTTTAATGCAGTCGGATAGTTCATCCTCCGACCTTCAATTTTATCTCAGGAGATAGGTATGCGGTCGCATTCATTTTACCATATACGACCGTATAGTATTAAAAATGACCCCCTTTTTTTCTTGTGCAGAATTTCTTGACAATTTCGGATTGTACTGATGGGCAAAAATCTGACACCTGAGCTGAAAGTTATGCACATTTTCATCCACGCTGCTCGTTTGCTGCTTGAACCAAGTTGATCCATTTGGTTTCTTCTTCCACCTTGCTCTACAATGTTTCAGACTTCGACCCCAACATAAAACTTTTTCTTTGGCATGCTGTCTTCAACCCCATGTGCCCCGTTTCCTGAGCATGCGATTGTACGGCTTTTATTCACCTTTTGAAGACTCGAACTTGTCATTAAAAACTTTCCGTCAATCATCAAATTCCATGTAGCTTTCGGCCCATCCCGGATCATATCATCTAGACATGCTAATAAGACATGTCACTATTGTAATAGGAAGGGACATATTAGAGCGTGCCTTGAAGAACAGAAATAAAGGTGTTGGTGCTACTAAGAAATGGAAACAACATGTTAATTTAGCAGAGGCTGATGTTGGGGAAGATGGGCAAAGTGAATGAGAGATTCTTGTGATTTCTGACATGGATTCCAAACCACATGAGGAATAGGTTCTTGGCTCGACTTGTACTTTTCATATGTGTCCCAACATGGACTGGTTTTTAACAGATGTAGGAGTTTCAAAAGGTACAATTATTATGGGAAACAATGCGCCTTGCAAAATTGTCGAAGTTGGTACATTTAGAATCAGAATGTTTGATAGAGCTATTAGAACACTTACAGATATAAAGCATGATCCAGAACTGAAGCAGAATCTCATATCTTTGAGTGCCCTTGACCCACCGTTGAAAGTGGAGTTTTGAAGGTGAGTCGGGATGCTCTTATTGTCATAAAAGGACATAAAAGCTCTACACAATTATACAATTTTCATGGTTTCACAGTAATTGGGGAAGTAGCAGTTTCTACTTCTTCTTTGACCGATGATGAAATTATGAAACTTTGGCATTCGAACATATGAGTAAGAATGCCATGAAGGATCTGAGTAGAATAAGACTTTTTGGTGGGTAGAAGACCAACAAAATAAACTTTTGTGAGCATTGTGTCGTTAGGAAACACAAGAGGGTCAGATTTACGAAAAAAGACACAACATGAAAGGAACACTAGAATATATCCATTCAAATCTCTGGGGACCGGCTAGGGTACCATCAAAAGGAGGTCATTATTTCTCGTTGACAATGGTTGATGATTTTTTCAGGAAAGTTTGGGTATTCTTCTTGAAGTAAAAGAGTTATGTGTTTGGGACCTTCAAGGAGTGGAAAACATTGTTAGAAAAGTAGACTGGAAAGCAGGTGAAACGTCTATACAAAGATTTAATATGGTGAATGCGAAAGTAGTCAGTACTCCCTTGGTTGCTCACTTCAAATTATCATCTAACTTGTATCCTCAGTTAGATGAAGACATTGATTACACGTCTCTGGGTTCCTTAATCTAGTGTAGTTGGTTCGCTTATGTATACTATAGTTTGTATAAGACCCGATTTGGTACATACAACTAGTACCGTTAGAAGATAAATCATAAATCCTAGCAAGGAATACTGGAAAGCAGGACAATGAATCTTTAGATACTTGGGGGGCTCTTCTAACGCTTGTTTACATTTTGGTAAAAATTTAGACTGAGTCATTGGGTATGTAAATTCAAATTATGTAGGGGACCTTGATAAGAGAAAATCACTTAAATGATATGTAATTACCCTTGGAGACTGTGCTATCAGTTGGAAAGCTACTTTACAAAATACATTAGCTTTGTCTACAACAAAAGCATAATATATGGTTATTACAGAGGCATGCAAGGAGGCTATGTGGTTGAGAAGTTTGATTTGTGAAATCAGTGAAGACTTGTAGATGTCTACTGTTCGTGTGAAACCCGCAACTGTATGGGATCGATGACAAGTAATAGAATTGATGAGTAGAGAGTATCGTCTCACAGGTAATAAATTCAACTCAAGTTTACTAACTTATTATAGGATTCGAATTATGTAAATAAAAGAGAGTTTGATTTTGTTTTATGTTAAATTAAGCTAAGAAAGCGATAAAAATGTGATTTTTTATCAATTTATGGATAATTATATTGGATCTCGTATCTATCTATTGCTATCTATTTCAATTCTTGATTTGTAATCTAGTTCCGTTCGTGCATTCTTAACAATCAATAAAACTATGATATATAATTTTCTTTTCCAAGACAAATTAAATATATCATAACCATGATCTGAATCTATTCATATCCTGAATTCGAATGATTAGAATGCATTAAAGTTCATATTATCAATATGATTACACATGTGATGAATGTTATTCCTAACATCTATTGTACATTTGTTAATTTTGCCACGTTTTAAACTTATTGTGAGTTTTTCAACACTACAACATGTAACTGATTATCTAATGGTGGCCAATCAATCAAATAATGCAACAGGTATGTAAAATTAATAAAAACACAAGAAATAAACTAAACTATTAGTTTTGAATTAAAATAAATAAACAAATATGGTTCATCTTCATCCAATACAAAAGCATATCTAGACTAGCGTGTTAATATATAAATTACAAGAAGAATAATAGAAAAATATCACTCGGATCATCAAATAAATCAAAAGACGTTGATCTTCAAACCCAATGTTAAATTCTTCAAAATCTTGATGTAATTGACCTTCAATTCCTTGATATAGCTTGATCCCCTCTCTCAAAATATAGTAATTAGCCTTTTTTTTCCTCAATGTGTAGCCCTAGTTCTCTATTTATAAGAGCAAAAAATATGTCAAAATCGCGTCCAATCTTGTTTCCAAAAGAGTTTGAATCGTGAAAAGAAACTAAAGATTCATATGCAGAAATGGCCCACACATGCACTATGGAACCAAATGGCACCCGGGTTGGAGAAAATAGGGTGTCGCGCACGCCGTGAATTGCCCACTCGCCGGCGTAGGTTCGTCTCTGAGCAACTTTCGGTATTTTGGTCATAACTTTCTCTACAAGTATTCGATTGAACTAATTCAAAATGCATTGAAAAGGTAATTCAAAGGGATATAATTCTTCTTGATATAGTTTTTCTAGTTCAAACATTTTATATCCAAAAAAAGGATCTCAGATTGAGGCTAAAAATTCATAGCATAACTTCTTCGTCTCGAAATTGATTTGAGAAAATACTTTCATTATATTTCACTCATTTAACCTAAAATTGCATCCAATTAATTATATATGATCTTAAATCATCGTTTTGTGCTCCGAATAAACTATTAAATTGGTCCACAAACTTTGGGTTTCCTTCGTTTTCACAAGTTTTTCATTCATTTCTTTCAAATCCATCAATTTTCATTTAGTTCAACCTAACAATCATAATTAACATAAAATTAAGCTATAACTCATCCAAATCACTAACAAATACTCAATTTAATTGTTTCGATAAGTGTACAAAATACACTTATGATCTACAGTATTCTCTCATAGCTAGAGTGCAATTTCCTTGATTAAGGATCAGATGTTTCACAAGAGGACTAAGCACATTGATGTGTGATGTGATTATTTGTGGTGATATTGTGATTTTTCGTGGTGATATTGTAGTTAGCATGGTTGATATCAAAGATAATCCTACTAATATGATGACAAAACCAATTCCTATTGCTAAGTTTGAAAATTGCTTGAACTTAATAGGTGTTTGTCATTGATTTAGTCCATTGTGACTTGTTTGGAAGATGAGTGATGTTTATTGATGGAGTCGTGACTTGGAGTTCTTTGTGTTAGAACTTGGTTCAATGTGGAGATTTGTTGTAATTTGACCTAAATTCTTGTGGATATTGAAATCTAAATTGGAGTGGTCTTGAAAAAATCAAAATAGAGAGAGATCTATACAATATCTTGGGAGTTTTAGATTTCAATTGAGTGTTTTGAAATCTTGTAAACACAACTGCTATTAATTATAGTGGATTTCTCAACCTCTGCCCGTCGATTTTTCTCGTATTGGGTTTTCACGTAAATCTTGGTCTTTATTTTCTTGTTCATTTCATTATCGTCGTTATCACTCGATCCAAAATTCACAACACATCTACTGAATAGTAATTTCAGTTTAAGTTAGTCAATTAACAAATTCGTCTATATGTCTTTCTTTCCATTTATGTCTATAGATACATATGAGCTTAATCTTGTATTGCTCATAGTTTAGGGTACAAAACATTATTGTTAAACAAGATGAGATTTCTCATATGTTGTATGATCCTTTTAGTTTTACTTGTGTCGATTCTTTAGTCATCTGCTTCATCTTTGAAATTTTGTTTCTACCAAACTTTTGTCCATCAGCTAGCAAATAGTGAAACAATATGTGAGAAAAGCTGTTGCAACTAATCCAGGGACAGCAGTTGGTCTCATTTAGTTGCATTTCCATGATCGTTTCATTAGAGTAAGCCATTTAGTCTACAATTGAACTAACAACCTCTAAGTGCTGTGTTACAAAAAAGAAATGAACATAATCTTGACTCTCAGTACTTCAATAATCTATATTTTCTTTACCAACATGCCTTCCAAATCTCACGATAATTCGGAGTACAATGAACATTGCCTTAAAGACAATATCTCCATCAATTTCGATAGCCAGTTTTTTGACGAAAATGAGACCCTCGTGTATGTTTCATAGATAATGGCTCGTCTTGAATTTACCTAATTTCTGAACCTCGGCTAATTTAAACACCAACTCAAAGCCTTTTCCACGACCTTCCCGTCATAAAGAACGACTATATTTCCTACGTTTTTGTTCGTGAACCACTAGAGAAGCCATTTACAAGTTGGTGGCTCCTTACTCCTCTCGACTTGATGATGGGGAAATTGTGCAGATTATGCCTTACAACTTTGTAGTATAGCATGACAATTTCTAAGTTCGGCAAGTTTATTGTTGTTGCATTAGAAATGGCAACAGGATGGGCATAAAACAGGTCGACTATTTCCATTCCCGTCCCGTCGAGATTTTTGTCACCTTGTCCAATCTCCATTCTCGATCTGTTTACCCAATTAAGCGACAATCCTTGTCCAATTTCGGATGAGGCCGATGGTATCAAATTGAACGATTTTTTTTGTCATTCCTCTATTGTATCGTGTGTACCTCGACATTGGAATGGTAAATTCCATGATCTCCAAACATATATTGTGATTTTCTTGAAGTCTGACTCGATGAAGTGTGTAATAGACCCTTATCACGGTGGGTGGCCCACTTGGCTTGATGACTTAATCATATATTTCCAGGGTTAAATCCACCAATGACAAACCAAATTTATACTTGGTATCACCATGTCTACTAAATTTGATTTGTTTCACCATGGCCCCCTAATTTCATATAATATTTCACTATGATCACCCCCCATTTTCATTAGTTTTGTATTTTGAGTGTCCATTTTGAGATTGTTGAAAATGCGTTCTTTTCGACATTTTGAAAAATAGTTTTCAAAAATTAGAAAATGGAAAACGTGTTCTCTTTCCCTTCCGAAAATGCGTTCTTTTCGGCATTTTGAAAATAGTTTTCAAAAATTAGAAAATGGAAAACATGTTCTCTTTCCCTTCCTCAGCCCCCTCTCTCTCGTACCTCTTTCTTTTTCCCCTCCTCCTCCCCTTCTTCTTCCCCTCCTTCTTCACTGACGGATGTTGGTTTGGGTATTGTGGTTGGGTGCGATGGTTGGGTCGCGACGCTACGATGGTGGCAGTTGGGTCGCGACTTTTGGCTGGGGTGGTGGGGCTAATTGCAAATCGATTTTGGTTATGGTGGGTAGCGATTTTGGTAGAGATTTTCGTTGGTTGGGTCGCCATTTTGGCTGGGCAGTGGTGGTCTTTCTAGTCGCGAATGTGGAGGTGGTTGGGTCGCCATTCTATTGATGATTTTGTGGTGGATAGGTCGCTATTTTGGCTGGGCAGTGATGGTCTTTTTGGTCGCGAATTTGGCATTGGTTAGATCGCGATTCTGGTGGCGATTTTGAGGTGGTTGGGCACCATTTTGGCTGGGCGGTGGTGGTCTTTCTAGACAAGATTTTCGATGGTCGAGTTTTCTATTGCCATTTTGGCTGTGGCAGTGGTGGTTTCTGGTGGCGATTTTGGTAGTTGTGGTGGTATAGTGGTGGTTGGGTCGCAGTGGTGTGGTGGTGGGTTCTGGTGGTGTAGTGGTGGTCGGGGTGCAATGATGGTTTGCGGTGGTTGAAAACAACGAAAATGTGTTTTAAAATTTTTTGTCAAGTTATAACTGAAAACACAAAAAATGACAATCTTGTCGTTTTGGGTTTTCTTTGTAAATTTTCAACCGGTTTCTAGAAATGCGATAGAGAACGCGTTTTCACTATTTTGAAAAATCGAAAACAGAAAACGGGTTGAAAATAGCAAAGAGAGCAGACCTTAAGGTGTTGATCTCCAATTTCCACCATTACAATCATTTCATTTCTCCATAATCCACTTATCTTAGTTGTCATCGCTTCTGAAAAGAGTCAGTAAGTGGAGAGAGAACAATTTACAATGCCAAGTTGGGTACCGATGGGAAATTAATCGCCATATCTTCAAATAGGCATAACTTGGATAACATGGAGTCATTTGGGATATACACAATTAAACTTGATGGTACGAATTTGAGGAAGATTCATGTTGTAGGATTTGAAGAAGAAATGGAGAGGTGGAATCATGTTTGCTTTAGTGCGGATGGAGAGTGGCTGCTATTCACAGCTAACTTGGGCGGAATAATAGTAGAGTCGTGTCAATTCCTAACCAATTCTAGCCCTATGGGGACTTGCATTTGGAGAAGTTGGATGGAAGTGTATTAAGGAGGCTCAAGTGCGAAGGCTATGAAAATGGGACGCAATCCGACATCCAACGGAAGAAAGTCGATTGTGAAGGAAATGCTAATGAGATCGAGTTTGGACGATTGCCTTTGGGAGTTGATGTTGGAAGAGACAAGCTGAATGGTCAATTTATAGAACCCTTGTGGATTCCCTATGATAATAACTTAGTTGATGGATGACAATTGCAGATGATAAATTAAAAAGAGTTGAGAGATTATATAAGAAAAATAAATATATGATAATGGTACTAATAATTTGGAGGTATATCTTCTATTGTTTCCCTCATTAAAAATTGGAAACACAATTCACTTTCTTCCTAATTTGTTGTAATTTTCGATACTTTCTTGTTATTGGCATCTATTTTACATAAGCAATCTGTAATGTGTTTAGTTCATTATATGGACAATCGATCAAAAAATTTCCCGCAAAATATGGTAGGCCCAAATAGTAAAAACTAGTATGTTCTGATTCGAAACTACATCTATATTTATGATATGTTGTAATACATATCAATTTTTTATTTTTTTTAAAAGAAATCGACTTTATAAAATGCGTTGACCACAAAAAAATTGGCCAACAGATACCGAGCTCACTTGTGTCCTTATAAGTTAATTCCTACACGTGTAGACGAGTTACTAGTCAAACATGTTATGAGATTGAACGTGGGAGAAGTTTTTCGACACAAGACAAATATGTTCAGGCTCCTGTAAATATATAAATGAAGATGTACGATAACGAACGATCGATAAAGAACCAAGCTAAAGATTAAGATCACACCATAAACTCTTAAAAGATCATATGTTTAAGAAGACATTGGATGAGATGACATGTGGCTTCACCCCCTTAACCAAATCATGACTTCACTAGCCTGCCATGTCCCTAAGTTCAACAACCAATTTCAATAATCTTCCCGATGCATCGAGTTTTTGAAGCACTTGCCTATGCGGGAAATTTTTCAACACATGTATTGTGTGAGCTTGAAAATACAGTCCGGAAGCTGTGATCAGTGCTAAGGCTAATTTTTCCATGTCATGTTATTGGATTTCAGCCACTAAAAGTACTTTTCTCATATAATAGATAGGTAATTAAAGGGCTTTTTCATTTCTTATGAGAATTGCACTAATGGCTTCATTAGAAATGGCCAACTAGAGTTGAAGAGCCTCTCTAGATTTAGGTTTAGATAGGAGTGGGGCATGCCCTAAGAGCCTTTTCAACCCCTGGAAAGCCTTTTCACACTCCTCCATCCATTGAAATTTCTTACCTCCCTTCAAGATTTTGAAAAAAAGGAAGGCATTTATCAGGGCTTCAATACGAAATGGTTGAGAGTCATTATATGCCCAATTAGACTTTGCACTTCTTTCGGTCGCTGTGGTGACCTCATTTCAACCAATACCTGAATTTTCTCTAGATTAACCTCTATTCTCCTTTGGTTGACCATATACCCCAAGAATTTGACAGAAACAACCCCAAATGCACATTTGAGGGGGTTCAACCTCATCATGTACCTTCTAAGAATTTAGAAAGCTTCACTCAAGTGCCATTCACGGTCATTTGCTTTCAAGCTTTTCACCAGCATGTCATCTACGTAGGCTTCCATTGTGTTGCTGATGAGGTTGACAAACATTTTGTTGACAAGCCTCTAATATGTAGCACCATCATTTTTTAACCTGAAGGACATTATTTTATAGCAATAAAGGCATATATCAGTGGTGAAAGAGGTGTTTTCCTCATCTACTAGGTGCATAGAAATCTGATTGTATCCTGAGTAAGTATCCATGAAACTTAAAAGCTCGTGCCCAATGGTGGAATCTACAAGTTAGTTGATCTTTGGAAGGAATGAGCTGTCTTTAGGGTAAGCTTGGTTAAGGTTGGAGAAGTCGATGCACACCTTCCATTTACCACTATGCTTTTTCACTAATACCGAGTTTGAAACCCACCTAGGGTTGACGGCCTCTCTGATGAAACCATTCTTTATTAACTTTTATACTTCCGCCTTGAAGGCCTCGTATTTTTCTAGGTTGATGGCCCTCCTCTTTTGTCTGTGTGGAACAACCTTAGGATCAACTTTTAGGTGGTGACAAGTGATTGTTAGGTCAATGCCTACCATATTCTCTTGCTTTCAAGCAAAGACATCAAGATTTTTACATAGAAATCTTTTTATTTTTCCTTAGCCTTCGGTAATAAATCCATCCCTACCTACAATTCCTTGTTGGGATCTTGAGGGTCCACTTGGGAACTTTCAAATTCTTCTACCGAGGCTGCCTAGGATTCAAATTCAATAACAAGTGGATCCAATTCATCGGGCACTACTAGTTGGAACATCTCCCTGCCTACATATCTACATCTATAAGTACCACATTGACATCTGATATGATCCGGGGTGCGGCACAATTTATCAAGATTTTGATAATTGTTAGAGAGAGAGTAGAGTCAAGTTCGAGACTTCAAAGAGTTTATAAAGCTGATTATTTACATATTCAAGCAACAGAGTCCATAATATTGAAGAAAACAAGCTAATGGTCAAGTAACATATTGGGGACGGAAGTTAGGATGGGTTGGAAAGCGCTCAAATTTTCAGTCTCGATTTGGGACCCATTTTTAGAATAGAATACATTCGAATTTGAAGATTTGTACTTCTAGAAGATTTATAGCCCTTGAAGTAAGCTTTTCAAGGCATTTTGAATCACCTCAATTAGATATCGGGAGAGGAAGATATGACCAAACTATTGAACGGTTTTCGGATCCAGGAAAACTGTTTTGGACTCGAATTTTCTTGTTAGACTAAAATTCTATTTTCTTTTCAATTTTACAATATTTTGTAACATAATTACGTTTTTACTAGGTTTTCTAGCATTAGTATAAACATGAAATTTATTTCATTGTAAAATTAAGATTTTTGATAATGAATTAATGTGATTTTTCTCTCATTTGGTTCTTGAATGAACTACCGAACTTATCAAATATATTACTATATTTGTAGCGTTCAACCCTTAGAACTTATCAAAGAATTAGACATCCTTTGTGGCATTCGCAAAATCATGGCTCTTGTTTCTGTACATCAATGGGTCTAATGTTTAATATACCTTAAGTTCTTGGTTCATGAGACTTGGGTTAGGATTCTATCGTCTACAAACTGAATTGGGCTTTTCTGACATTTTCCATACCCGAGTTCGTATAATTTGGTATCAGAGTTTGGGCTCCAAATTTATGTTCTATCTTTTTTTTTTATTTTGAGTCTTTTGTTGTTGTTCTTGTGTCCAGTAATATTTTTGAGTCTTAGATCCAGAAAATTCGAAAAAAAGTCAAAAGTTGTTTTTGGTCTATTCTAGCTTCCAAATCAACTTTTGTTTGTTTCGTTGATCTCGTAGTCCAATTTTGACCTTATAAAAAAACATTGTTCATCCGTACCGAGTCCAAAAAAATCGTTCTTTCTTCACTTGTATTCCTGAGTAAGAAAACAAATTCATTCTTACTCATCTATGTCTAATTCATCATCTTGATATTAGAAATCTTTTTCTTGATATCGTGAGAAAATCTATATAAAGGGGATGAATGGTGATTGATGATATATTTTTTTAACTCGGTGTTATGTGGGTAGTAAGGTATGCAATCTAGCTATTGATAGGGACTACATATCAAACTTGGTTAGCATCACTATGGTTGAAGAATTATGGTTACATGTACAACAACATCACAATCCTTATAGGATGACTTGGCTGAAGGGGTGTGGAAAGGTAGATGTGACCGAGTAGACTCTAATAAAATTTACCTTTGGGAGGTATAGTGATGAGGTGTGGTGTGATGTGGTTCTATTGAGATCGTTCCATGTCTTGTTAGGGAAACCTTGGAGGCATGAGAAGAAAACTGTGTATGATGTGGTGAGGAATAAGTATAGCTTTCTTAGGAATAAGTATAGCTTTCTTCGGGACGTGGTGAAAATCACTCTAGCTGGCTTGGCAACACAAGTGGCTAATGAGGATCAACTCAAAGTGAGAAGAGAGGTAGAGAGGAAAGAGAGAGAAAAGAGTGAGGTGACTAAGTATGATGAAAAAAAGAGAGGAGTCACATGAGAGAAAAGTGGTAGAAAACAAAAATGAGAGTTGAGAGGTGGCAAAAAATGAAAAGGGGCCACAAAATGTAAAAGAAAGTGATTCTTCGAGGAGAAAAGAAAGATCAGAAGTGAGATTGATTAAAAATGAGGGTGAGGGAGAGAGAGCTTTGGTGAAAACTAACAATTCCCTCCCTAATTTGGCTATTTCTGTTTTGCAGGTTATTTAAGATTTTATTCCAGCAAACTACCTCATTGGAATACCACCTGACCTAAGGATTGAGCTTCAGTTGAATTTCTCTTATTTACCGAAAATTAACTTTGCAATCCCCGAGGAGACGACGAAGTATCAAAGGTACGGGAGGAATTTCATATGTAGAGGGTTGAGTGAAGAAGATGATCTAAGGGACAATATTGGTACATTAGAAGTGATATTGTTACAAGTGCATAGACCAAATAAAGCAAGGAGAATGCATGGATATTCATCAGATGGAGTTGCTATGGGAGCATCCCAAACTTGCAAGATCAAGCAGTCGAGGCGAGCACACTTTGATCCAGGTGAAGGTGATTGGGTTTACAATCGAAGGCGGCGGGTTCGAGTTCAAAGGAGGTCCAAATTGCATCCTAGAGGTGATGGACCATTTCATGTTCTTGCATTGATTGGCGGCAAGGGTTATAATCTGGACATTGAAGGTACGGATTCGAGGACGAATCCTCTTGAAGAGGGAGAGTACGATATGATCCGGGGTGCGCAACAATTTATCAAGATTTTGATGATTGTTAAAGAGAGAGTGTAGAGTCAAGTTCGAGACTTTAAAGAGTTGATAAAGCTGGTCATTTACATGTTTGAGCAACGGAGTCCATAATATTGAAGAAAACAAGCCAATTGTCAACTAACATGTTGGGGACAAAAGCTGAAACGGGTTGGAAAACACTCAGATTTTCAATCTCAGTTTGAGACTCATTTTTGGCATAGAATACGTTCGAATTTGAAGATTTGTAACCCTTGAAGTAAGCTTTCCAACGCATTTTGAATCGCCTCAATCGGATATCGGGAGAGGAAGATATGACCAAAATACTGAAAGCTGTCCGGATTCAGGAAAACTGTTTTGGACGCGAATTCATTTGTTAGACTAGAATTCTATTTTCTTTTCAATTTTACAATAATTTGTAACCTAATTACGTTTTTACTAGGTTTTCTAGTATTAGTATAAATATGAGATTTATTTTATTGTAAAATTAAAACTTTTAATAATGAATTAATGAGATTTTTCTCTCCCTTAGTTCTTGAATGAACCACCGAACTTATCAAATATATTATTATATTTGTAGCGTTCAACATTTAGAACATATCAAATGATTAGACACCCTTTTGTGGCGTTCGCAAAATCATGGTTCTTGTTTCCGCACATCAACAGGTCTAATGTTTAATGTACCTTAGGTTCTTAGTTTGTGAGGCTCGGGTCAGGATTCTATCATCCACAAACTAAATTTGGGCTTTTCCCGACGTTTTTGATTAATTTCGCGATTTCCACCCCGATCCCGTACTCGGATTCGCGTTAACATCCTTGAGCTCAGCCTTTCTAATGGAATTCAAGTAGCATTCCCGTACCCTTCTTTGGTTACCCCTTACAATAGCAAGCCCCTGCTCAGTGGGTAAATTTCATGTATAGATGATAAATGGAGGTACGACCCACATGTTATTCGGGCGGGTCTACCTAACACCCCATGGTAAGCTGATCCGCTGTCTACTACCAAGAATCATGAAGTTTAAAGTTGTATGGGGTGGCTTTCATATTTCCACAACAAAGGGTTTTTTTCCCATTGTGATGATGCTATCTTTAGTAAAGCTGTATAGGGGGGTTGCGAATTGAGTTACTTCGTGGTCGACAATCATTTTGTCAAAAGTGGCTCCAAAGATGATGTTGACGGAGCTGCAATTATCCACCAGCATCCACTTTAACTCATTTGGAGCCACGACGACTTTTACTACAAGGGCATCACAATGGGGATAATGTATTCCCTCGGTGTCAGCCTAAGTGAATGATATGGGGGTAATGATATAAGGCGTGTTCGATAGAAATTAAAATTGGATTAAAATTTAAAAATTAGTTGTTATTGTTGATTTTTATTAGATGAGTGAGACCCAATAAACATCATTAGACTTGAGTCCCTATTTGGTACAGATTAAAATTTTCATTCTTATTTTTTTACTCATTTTCAACCGTATATTTTTCAATAAAATAATAATTTTCACCATATCAATAACTTTTTTTTTAATCACACATTTTCTATCAATTTACTATTTTAAAATACGTTCTTCCAAAATATCATGACTCAAAACAATACGAAGATCTGGCAGTTTTTACACCTCTTCTTTACCATTCCCTCAGATAATTACCAGTTACCTTTTAAAGACCATTTCCTGGAGCGGCGAAACCCTTTTAAACCCTACTCTATTCTTCCTGCTGCTGCGGCCATGAGCAAGGCTGAGCAAGTAGAATGGCATCTCCGTCGCGGCCACTACCTTGGAGAAATCTCAGCCCTCTGTTTCCTCCATCTTCCCCCTCACCTCTCCTCTCTTCCTTTCCTCCTAGCAGGTTAATCCTCTCTCTCCCCTACCTCTTATATTTTCTGTTACTCATGAAAATAACGACTACATATCCCTTCCACAGGAACCGGCTCACAGATTCTGGTGTACGATTTAGCGAGTGGAAAGATGATAAACTCTTTTCAAGTCTTTGATGGAATTCGAGTTCACGGGATCACTTTGGAAAATTCTCACAAACTGACAGGCTCTGCGTTTGCGTTACGAATTGCCATTTTCGGAGAAAGGAGAGTGAAGCTGTTTAATTTGCAAATTGAACAAGGCAACCAACAGTTTCCATGTTTTCATTTAGAACTAAGTCTTATTCATGCACTACCGAAAGTAGGCCACTGGGTGCTGGATGTTTGCTTCTTGAAGGTCTAAACTCTTTTAAATTTCCTTCTGCTATTTTTTGAGCTTTTCAAAGTAGATTGCAATGGTAGTCATATTTGTTGATCGTAGCAGGACGGTGAAACTACTAGCAAGGGGAGCCGTTATCTTGCAATTGGATGTAGTGACAACTCTGTGCGCTTCTGGGACATTTTTAGATGTAATGTGTTCTCTGATGTAAAATCCTCAGGTTAGTTTTTTCTTTTCCAATTGACATTCCTCTTCCTTGGCCATAAAATTTCTACAGGTAATGGTAATATAGCTGTTTTAAAAAAAATATGAACATTTAAAACAACATATTTACTAGTTGATTGATGAATAACAAGAAGGCAAATTACTCAAGGCGTATGTAATAAAGAAATGCATTTTCAATCTCTTAAGCAACTCTTAGTAGTTACATAAGTTCAATATTTGTAATCCCTTGGCACCGAAGTGCAATAATTGACAACCTGCAAGAACACATGTTTGATTAATTTTAGTATTATGAGTTGATTAGCTTCTTTGAGTCAGGTGCTAGATGTTATCTTATTTACATTTCTTTTCAAATGCAATTTTTTTCAGAGAGATGCCTATTGTATTCCTTGCGGATGTGGGGAGATAAAGTTGAATCACTTCTTATCGCATCTGGTACAATCTTTAACGAGGTAACTTATACTACCTTTTATCGCTTTAGTTTCCTAGTATATCTTCTCTGCCTAACCATTGGAATGGTAGGGTTTTAATATCATTATCATCTTCTCCTCAAGTTTAAGTTCTTCCTTTTTACCCCCAACCTTCCTTTTTGATGTTATTCAAAATTGCGTGCCAGTAAAATCTGGATCCCTATGGGTAGGGTTAAATGTGCAGATTATTTTGGCCACTTGACCTAGAGCCCTAAATACTATTTTGTATTTAGTCTAAATTTTTTTGGCACACATAAAACTGTCAACTATTCATTCTGGTGTAATCTAGACAAAGATGGCTATGCCAATACTTCAATTTTGTTAATTTTATATTTACTCTGGTCACTCTGGTCAAACATTTGGTCCTATCTGGTTTTGGCAGATTATTGTGTGGAAAGTGGTTTCTTGGAATCATGCTACAGTCCTTGGAAATACTGTGGAAAACAAGGCACAACTGATTATTGATGTGGACTTCCAGCTTCCTGGTCCGAAGTATGAAGATGTTCTTATAAGTAGGCTTGTAGGACATGAGGGTTCAATCTTTCGCATTGCATGGTTTCCTAATGGATTGAAACTGGTATCTGTTTCTGATGACCGTAGGTAATTAATGCTGGCAATCCATATCAGCCATCTTATTTGAGTAACCAGTTAACTCATTATACCATGCTTCTATGCAATTATTTGGTTTCTTAATTAGTGCAGTGCTCGCATTTGGGAAATTCATGCTGAAAAAGCAAGTTCCTACAGCCTCACAGACGACAGTGTCAATCACTTGACTGGCCCTGTACTATTTGGGCACAATGCCAGAATTTGGGACTGCTGTATATATGACTCGGTAAGGTCACGTGTAAAATGGTATTTTTAGCATGTTGAAAATGAAAATTAAGATGGACAATTAGTATGTGATTAGGATATAACTCTTTCTCTCTGTTTAGTACCTTTTGCTTCTTGTCCTTACTTTTAATTCTTTTTTCTGTGAACTAATCTGTCACATATATGCTATTGTAGCCTGAAGTAATGGCTAAATTATTTTATCAAAGGGCAAGCTAATTAATGACCGGACTTTAGCATCCCTCCACTGGAAGGAATCGAGTCAATGTTTCTTGGTCTTGCTTTGTACATCCTCAGTTGCCAATATATTGCTATGAATGCTTTCAAATTTAACACACAAAATGATCTATCATGCTCTAGAATGACACTGTGTGCTTTTATAATACCAGTTTCCAGTAGGTAACATTCTTAGTTTAACCAGCAGAAACATATATAGTGATTGGGGGTGCTATGGCTGGCCCAAACCAAATTATTGGCTGCAAAAGCTTGATTGCAACCATACATGAAAGTTTAGCATTGCTCAATTTATTCTTTTAATGATTCGAGTTTAAGAATGCATCTGAGCTTGGAACATATTAAGCCCCTGTTTGGGCTCCATTAAAATTAGTTTTTGGGGAAAAAATTATTTTGGAATAGTGATTTTTTTCGAGAATGTGTGGTTGAAAAGAAGAAAGAGAAAACTTTGGACTAAAATAGGGCCCAAACAGGGGTCAAATTTCATAGAGCCAGTTCCCTGGGGACAATCCACATGAGATTGCCTTGTGTTCTGGTTTTTGGATATATGAATTGCCCTTCTTCCCCTCAGGTTGCACTCTTTGTTTCCAGTCACTTGCAAATGCTATAATGTGATTTCATCTATAATAACATAATTTTTATGATATGGTCTCTTCCATTTGAATGTGAAACGCAAGGAATAGATTTGTAGTTCCACAATTTTTTATTTTAATTTTTGGGCTTATTGGCCTTTACTCAGTTAATCATCACTGCCGGCGAGGATTGCACATGCCGTGTTTGGGATCATGATGGAAGAGAACTTGATATGATCAGGGAACATATGTAAGTTGTAAAAACTTTATAGTTGTTGTCACGCGTTTTATGTAACTTAATTATACTCTAGTGCACGATGTCAAGTTTTGTAATATACGATCGAGTATGGATGTCGAACCTGCATGGATTGTGATTCAATTTCTATTAAGTATTATAATTATTTTAGCCTCTATTTTATCTAGGTGAATGAATTTTGTAATCGATGGTTTTAACTAATCTAAAGATGAATGTGAAGACGAATTCAACAATATTATGCAAATTTGAAGGAATAAATCAATTTTAGAACGCCTAGGGTATGATCTCACCCCACTATCAACTATGTTTCTCAATTATATAGTTATTTCTAATCAATTTTCTAAATTTATAAGCAAGAACTCTAATTTAATTCCACTCTCTCTCTTGAGTACCGAGTAAAAAACTATTCCTATATTTCAATTCAAATATCTCTATTCCGAATTAAAATCTAGAAATTATAAAGTTCATGGCAGTTTAGTGGAACAAGCTTTAAATATTTTATATTTTATCCCGAAACCTATAAAATTTAGGTTTTGTTATTCTAAGATTGCACCTAAATTTTCCCCTCTCAAGTGCTAAAATTGAGATAATCAAATATTCGATTATTGATCAGTTAATTGAAAGCGTTAAGAATAAACAACCCAAATAAACATAATTGGAAAAATCTCATAGAAATAACTATTATAAAATCAAAACATGGTCTCAAGTTATATTTATAGTATCTAAAAGTCTAAGAGGAATTGGGGAGGAGACAGGAGTTGAGCATTAAAATAAACCCAAACAATTTAAAACACCTCTTGTCGCCTAGCAGCACCGCGATGATCATATTGCTGGTGTTGTGGTGCCAGACTTCCTTTCTTCCTCTAGGGACCAGGGGCTGGGGCACCCGATCCATGGCACCTCGGTGCTTGAAGTCTGCGTCATTTTCTCCCGTAACTGGGCCCTGCAGCGCTTGGTTATAATTTTTTTCCCTTTGAATTTTTCAGCCCTGGCCTTCAATCGATTCCTTTATCTCTTCTTCAGTTTGGCTTATTTCTTCGCCTTTTTGCATGGTTTCCAACACACTTTTTTGCCTATTCACATTGTCTTCCTGCTTTGCTCCTTTTCAAGTTTCAAACTCGCCGTTTTCACCAAGTTACCTAACCTATAAAACAACCCAGACAGACACATCAAAACGTTCTAAATTGCTCAAAGACAACCAAAATATCAAGTTTAAGTGGTATTAAAACAATGAGCGAAACTCACTCACCAGTCGTGTTGAAAAATTCAAGATTTAGTTCTTGTTTGTCCGTTTAAGTACAGATTTTCTGCTGGAAAAGCAGTCACTTTGCTATTTATTTTGAGTTTATTCCGTTCGTGTCTTACTGTGTATATGTTCTAGTGTGGCTTTCGAGTTTTCTCTACAACTCTGTCCTTTTTGTTTATGATTTGGTGAAAAAGGTCTGTTTGTACTTGCATCTTGCACTTGTTTGGCCAGTATTTGGTATAGTACTGTAATTTGGTATTATTATTTTACTTCTACAGCGGGAGGGGAGTATGGAGATGTTTGTATGATCCGCACTCTTCACTTCTAGTTACTGCTGGGTTTGATTCTGCAATAAAAGTTCACCTTCATAAATCTTGTAAGGGTTTGGAGCTAAGCAAGGGGGAAAAGGATTTCATTAATAGAAATGAAACCTTTGCTCTGCTTATACCTGGTTCTTCAGAGCACGTTGACCTCATGGACAGGTAATTTTTGAACTGTCGCATTGTCAATATACTTCACAAATTTTAAGGATTTCATGTTTTATTACTTTTATTATTTTAAATACCCGGAAAAGAAAGTCAATAAGTTAATAAAAGGAACCATACCGGTTTGATTATTACTGTTAACTTCCGTGTGTCAAAGATGCTGAATAAGTCTGCAAGATTG
This sequence comes from Fraxinus excelsior, assembly GCA_019097785.1. NCBI lineage: Eukaryota > Viridiplantae > Streptophyta > Magnoliopsida > Lamiales > Oleaceae > Fraxinus > Fraxinus excelsior. Next base: position 151,419 of record CM032624.1, on the reverse strand, counting down.
TAAATGCACTACTTAGGTCTGCCTATCCGTATTTGTGCAAGATCTTATTTTGGAAATTGTAACTCAAGCTGAATTGCAATCTCTAGACAGTGATTTTATGAAATTCCGTAGTAGTTTAATAACACCGGTAGGATCAGTCCCTCTATTTATAATAGTATGTCATCTCAATAATGACAACTATAGCTGATGTAATGGTTATTTAAGCAAAATCTCACTTGCCATGATGTTGAGCAGAACCTCATGCAGCTGAAAAGACTTTGATCCATTTTGCCATGTGGAAGTGCAGCCGTAAATGTTGTTTACTATTTATGGGTAAAGGAATTAATCAATGCCACTCATTGTTAGTAATTTTTGTGCCTTTAATACGCCTAGTATTTCTGGCAATTGCTATGGCTTCTTTATCTCTTCATGTTCATTCAATCCATAGTTTGATAGATCTTTTAAATAACTGATTAATCGGACGAGAATAAAGATAAAGAGTCCCATTCTACACATCAATACCGGCAACAATGAAATTAAATAAATATGTCATCAGCTTAGGGCTTTATCTTGTGATTTCGAGTATTAGCGCTGCTGCCAAGGTTTAAATTCTCTGTGCAATTTATCCTTCCATGACTCTTACTCAGCAAGGACCTGAAATAGTCTTGGACCTTTATATTTGACATTGGACAAAACAGATTTTCTGCCCGGGGGGTGGGGGATATAATAATACATACTAGAAGAAAACTCTTCCATTTGAGTGAATTTCCCGGTTGCAATTTCCCTGTTTACTTGATCTGTACGAGGATCTTCAGCGAGTCGTATAATTTATACATGATGCGTAGCTCTTATAGCCTTTTCCCTGTTAACTCGTTCCACTTCTATTATACAGTATTTTTTTTACCAGCCTTGATTTATTGGCAGTTGGCACTGCTAACCTTTTTTGCCTTCTTGCAGCAAAATTGAATATGTCCGCTGTTTACACTTCTCACGCGAAGATTCTCTCTATGTTGCCACTAACAATGGTTACCTGTACCATGTTGGCCTATTTGATAATGGTGCCTTTGAATGGACTGAGCTTGTCCGCACCAGCGAGGCAGCGCCAATCATTTGTATGGACTTGTTATCAAACTGTTCCAGCTTTTCTGATGAAGTTGAAGATTGGGTTGCTGTTGGAGATGGTAAGGGAAGTATGACAATCGTCCAAATTGTTTGTGGTGCTCTGAACCCAAAAGCTGAATTTGTTTACACCTGGTCTGCTGAAAAGGAAAGACATCTCTTGGGCACTTATTGGTCCAAGTCACTAGGAAATAGGTAATAGAGTTCCATTGCAAGCAGAATATGAGATGTCAACCATCTTTTCGTTTTAGCTCTAAAAGTGATCTTACATTTTTTTTTTCTTTTTAACTAATTGATGATCTGATCTGATCTGATCACAAGTACAAGTAAGATTATAGAAGCTTAGCATCAGTTACTAAAAATTAAGTACAAACTCTCAATACAATAATTTTATACAAACATACAGATGCTTGGTCAGAAAAGAGAAAGAAAGAAGCACGTGTATATGTGCTCAATATATTGGAAGTAGTGAAACATCCCAAGTAATTTTTATACGCAGGTTCATCTTCACTGTCAGTCCTGGAGGTAGCTTGAAGTTATGGAGATTAGGGCACTCTTTGCAATCTAATGCTGTCAGTGGATCAAGAAGTTGTGATGCGTGCCTAATTACAGAATTCATCTCATGCTTTGGAATGCGGATACTGTGTGTGGATGCATCTTTTGATGAAGAGGTCATGTTTTCTTATCAATAAATTGATAGAACCCACTACTAGTAGTTAGTTCAATTGTTATTTAAGTTGGGGGTATTATGGGGGTTAGTTCAATAGTTATTTACGTTGCGAGTATTATGGGGATTTGGAAGAATGAGTACTATAGGCAGGCGATATATAAATTGGGGAAGGTTGTTTCATTTTGGGATATTCAGAAAATCGACGTTAGTGTGGGGAGAGAGTTGAGCCTCTCAAAAGTTAAACATTTCATTGTATCCATTTCAATTTCAATTTGGTTATCCAATTAGCACAGAAAATACAAATACAATTTTCTACAATTTTTCGTTGTGCTCTTCCATTATAGAAGTAAATCAGCAGGATCTTACCATATATTTTCTACTGATTTCTTCTAAGACTAATTTATTTCTTTATTTAGAAAATGGTACTGTCAACAAAAGATGGACTGCTGACACCCAAACGATGCCATGATGAGGCAACTAGTATCTTGTTTTTAGTACGCTAATAACTAGCGAAATGTTTGAACCATTTTTACAAGTTGTATACTTGTATTTAAGTTTTTATTTTTATTTTTTTTCACATTGTTTGTTGACTTCTCTTCTTTTCAAATTCATTCTTTTAACATTAAAAGTCTGTAAAAATATAATTGTTCATGTTGAGATGAACCATGATCTGAATTGAGTGTATTAACTTTCACTCTGTTCTGGTTCTTTCTGAGAATCAACCACTCGATAGACATGCATGTAAAAAATGATTAATACGTGCCATTGCACTTTCAATCATTTCTACTCGTAGTCTCCCCCAATTTAGGGAGAAAAAAGCAATTTCAAATTCATTTGGAAATAATGCTCAAGGTTATTTATTTGCCTACAGGTACTAGCATGTGGGGACATACGTGGTAATCTGATACTATTTTCTTTACCAAGAGTCCTACTATTGGGCACTTCTGTTGCTACAGAAGTCAAAGCATCTCTATTGAACTATTTCAAAGGAGCTCATGGAATATCAAGTGTATGCAGTGTATCAATTGTCAGCCTATGTTCTGGTCAAGTTGAAATACACTCGGTATGGTCTGATTCTGAGATTCTTAATATGAGCTCCATTTCTCTGTATCATTGTGCTGACAAAAAACTAATGGAGTACTCTTACCCAACAGACCAATGACGCTGCTTATGTGGGATAGAGATTTTATACAATTTAAAACTGATTTGTGGTGTATTGATGTATTAGTTTAATTTTTCCCACTTTACCTGCAGACTGGAGCAGATGGTTGCATATGCTATTTGCAGCATGATAGAGATCTGTTCAGTTTGGAATTTATAGGGATGAAACAAGCGAAAGAATTAAGTGCAGTTCGATCAATCTTCTCAACCACCAACTGTTCTGACAATTCAGCAGTTGGCAACTATGCAGTTGGTTTTGCGTCGTCAAATTTCATAATATGGAACTTAACTGCAGAAAACAAGGTGCATTCTCTCTCTCTCTCTCACATAAGAATGTGCATCCACACACAAGCAAACGAGATTGCGTGCACACAATGAAAGATCAAAATATTATAGTATAGTCATATTGTAAAAAATTGGGCAATCTCATTGTTTATCTAAAAAACTTGTCCCTCTAGGATCTGCCTTCTTTGTCATTATGCCTAACAACAGTCGCCATCCGAAATTTCGAGATTAACTGTTGGCTCTACCAAATTATTTGAAATCACGTCAATCTTAAATGTTATACTTGGCCATGAAGGAAGACAATTTATATTGAAATATTTATTTTGCTTGGGATATTTATATACATCCCATGGAGTCTTCAATGGTTGCAAGATGATGATTCTACAAATGTGTAGTATTGATGGGAGATAATTTTATGTCCTCACACTTATATCATTGGGGTTTGATTGGAGTTGTCAATGTCATCATAAATTATTCTGTCACCAAAACCAAAACAACATGACACTTTCCTCGTCTACCATTTCTATGATGGAGCACTTGCAGTTTGACCGTGGGAACAATCAGTGAATTTCCGAAGTGAGATTCACTTTTGACCAAGCAACTTGGCCAAAGGACTGATTTAGGAATGTGCTAAATCAACAAATGAAAATGATTTTGGCCTAAGGATTAGTTTTACATGATATAAGTTTTTGTAATTGATATACGGTAATATCAGGCTGATGAACTCAGATCCTTGTCAAAGGATCTGAAGATGGTTTTTTATTGGGATTATGAGTGTCTTTTATGTCGTCGGGGTTGAAATAAAGAAATTCAATCGATGGGCTCTTTCCATTTCAACCCACATCCTTGGTATGCAATGATGTAATGAGGATGAACTGCAGAATAGGGCATGAGTAATAGTACAACGAATAATTATAAAGTTCTTTAAAATTATTTTAACTATCTATTTTCCAAACTTACTATTGGGTTTATTATATCAATTTTTTTTTTTTAAGTGGGGAGGGTTGTAATCTCCCATGAAGGTGGGGGAAGTTTGCTTTCACTTCTTTATACGACACATGGACAAAACTGTATTCATGAATATGCGTATCTTATGTATGTAGAAACATAATACTCATGTTGTGGATGTTGAAATAGGTGATACAAATTTCATGTGGAGGATGGCGGCGTCCTCATTCATATTATCTTGGTGATGTACCAGAGATGAAAAACGGCTTTGCATTCGTTAAGGTATGTTCTTATGTTCTATCTATTTCTGTTTAATGTCAGATTTCTTTCTTTTCCTTTTTGTTTCTCTCTCTTAAAATCAACTACCTATGTGAATATGGAGTTTCTGTCTTGAAGTATCTATGTAGTTAGGTTGGGGTGGGCGTTCTTTTTTTGGGGTCTCTTAAATGAAGGTCCATCATCTAGGTAGTTGGGACTGAAAACACTACTGTTGAGTTGTTTTGTTGCAGAAGTTGTAACGTTGAATTACTTCGTTACATTGTATTCAAACACTATCTCAATTTAGCATAAAGCACAATGATTTTCTATATTCTAATTATTATTAAACTATCTTCATACTGGTCACTTTTGTGTACTATTATCAATTGTTCACTCTTACTGTCTCGTCCATATACACTTACGGAATCCCTGTTGCCTTCTTGTGGTAGGATAATATCATACATGTCCACAGACGCAGGGTGACAGAAAATGAGAGACAGATATATCCCCAAAGTCTGCATTTGCAGTTTCATGGCAGGGAGATACATTCCTTGTGTTTTGTTTCTGGACATTCACTGTCCGGTTCAGAAAAAGAGCAGTGCTTTCTTTCTGGACATACTTGGATTGCAACAGGTTGTGAAGATGGAACTGTGCGATTGACTGGGTAAGGCGTCTATTTTTATTTTTCAATAATCCAAGAGTAAGATATCTGACAGCCTGGGAAAATGCTGATATCTGGCGCAGCCTGGGAAAACACCATTTTAAAGACTTAATTTTTCAATTTCACTAAGTATTGAGCTTGTCACAAATTAATTGTTTGATAAATGTCTCAGGGCTGAGCCAGGCAAGGAGAATTGGTTGACTTCCAAACTACTAGGAGAACATGTTGGTGGATCAGCTGTACGCTCAATATGCTCAGTGTGGAAGATAAATATCTTTATGTCAGATTTGTTGGGTATGCCCAATGTGATTTACAGACAAAATGGGACCTTAGAGGAGCAAGAGATTCCTTTCATTTTAATATCTGTTGGTGCAAAACGGGTAGTAACTGCATGGAAACAAATAATTAGGATGAGCAACAAAAGAGTAGACACAAAATCTAGTGGACTAGATAATAAACATGACAAAAGCTTTAGCTCATCTTCAGCAACAATGCCATCTTTGTCCTTCCAGTGGCTCTCGACGGATATGCCATCCAAAAGTACTAGCTATGCAAAACGACAAAACACGAAGGAAGTTCTTGAAACAGCTGAAAATAATTGCATTACGAAGTCCAATGCTGTATCTGGTGAATCACTTTCTTCAGAATACTGGAAGATGGACCGTGGAGATAAATTTGAAAATGACTGGAGATATCTAGCTGTTACTGCTTTTCTAGTTAAAGTTTCTGAGTCCAGGTCTGTTTGAGAGAATATAGTCTTTTCTTAATGTGGATTTTTGTCATTATTTGTCAGAGGGATAGATCATGACCCATAATTGAATGTGATTTTCTGCAGGATCTCTGTCTGTTTTGTTGTTGTTGCTTGTTCAGATGCTACAGTTACATTAAGGGCCCTTGTATTACCTTACAGGCTTTGGTACGTTAACTTCCATTAATTAGCGTATAGAACATTTCAAATGAATGCATTTACAAAAATGCAATATCTTTTTCTCAATTTTGAATGATGTGCACTGAATTTCTTTGCTATCTTTATTTCTTGCCTTAATATTTTTTTGTTCAATCTCGAACTGCATGGCAGGTTTGATGTGGCCTCATTGGCTCCCTTGTCATCGCCTGTCCTAGCTTTGCAGCATGTTGTGGTTCCTAAGCTTCTGCCATCTAAAGGTTTGTAGGATCTGATAAACAAATCAAACCATATTTATTGAGAAATTTCAAAAATGATATCCGCGACAAATCAACAGTTCCAAACTCCAGTTATCTTCTAAAATGGGCTGTTCTCTCTCCTGATTTCAACCGTAATTTCTGCCTACTGAAATAAAAGTATCCTCCCCCTATTTATGGATAAAAGCCTATACAATTTATTGTATTAAATACCCACAATAACCCCAAAGCTAATGACAATTGAACTAGCTATTAATCTGGGATTCTATCACAATCCTGAGACAAAAACTTGCTGGTCTTACTCCTGTACCTTTAACTTCAACCAATGTGGGGCCTGAATATTAACGATAGTCTCTTGGGCAGTTTATTCTTCCATCTTCTTATCCATGTTCCTGTTCGTGTTTACACACTATTTTTAAGAAGTTTTTAAAGTTGGATATTGAAGATGATAATTTATCATCACTGTTCATTTTTTCCTATAATGACTGTATTTGAATTACTGTACAGAACCTGATTTTTCAGGAAATGTACGGATTGGAAGTCTTTACATTGTTATTAGTGGATCTACTGATGGAAGTATTGCCTTTTGGGATCTGACTGAACATGTTGGAAATTTTATGCAACGAATATCAACCCTTAAAACTGAAAACTACATAGAATTTCAGAAAAGGCCGCGCACAGGCAGAGGAAGCCAAGGTGGACGATGGTGGAGATCCATAAATAATCATAATGTAAAGAAAAAACCAGGTGGCTTAAAATCAGTTGGTCATCATGTTTTGGAAGGAAAATCTGACACTGATTTAATCTCCACGGAAAATGACGAATCTAGCAATGAAATACAAAATCATATTTGCACAACGCCCGACTTGTCCTTTCCTGAACAAAGAAGTTCTCCTGTTTATCCCCAAGTTCCAGAGAATTCTACTCTTGTTATGGAAGAAAAAAGAGATGATTCATCATCGGAAATGTCTGCAGTAGCAGCCATACATGTTTTGAATAATGTTCACCAGTCCGGCGTCAATTGTCTTTGCGTTTCTGATATAGAGGACCCTGTTATTTGTGATTCTGGGTTTTCATTCTGTGTTGTGAGTGGGGGTGATGATCAAGCACTTAGCTTTCTTAGGTGTGATTTGGAAATAAATCATACGGGCCAGCACTATGAGAATTTTACTACAGAAAATCATTGCATGACTCCAACAGTGAGTAATAATGAGTATAGTTACTGTTGTCAAATCCAAAACCAGCAGATAAAGTTTTTATCCCTGGATAAAGTCAACTCAGCTCACAGCTCTGCGGTCAAAGGTACTTGTTTAGTTATTTGTTTCAATTGCTTGATCTATTTTTAACCCTTCATTTAGAGGTTAAAAGGATCTTTAGTAAATAGAAGGGATGGTAAAGTGTCAAGACTGCATTTTGTTTTATTCTTGTCAGCTGTCCATTCTGAATACACAACCGTAAACATCACTAGCTTACCAGAACTGGATCTTTTCTTCTCCTTTCTTCAATAGTAGGACTACAATATTAACATTCATATCCTACGAAATTCCTCATGTTACAAGTAATTACGACAGAATCTCATGGAAGTTGTGTCCATACATTAAGGTCAAAAACTTTTCCTGATCAATTGTTTTCATGGAATAACAAATTGACATTTTCTTGGTAAGAGCCTTGACTTTCAGAAAAGAAATAATTTTTAGTCTCATAGATGACAATATTTTTAATTTTATCGAAAAGGCGTATGGACCGATGGGCATTGGTTGTTTTCTACTGGTCTTGATCAGCGTGTTAGATGCTGGAACCTTGACCGTGGTAGACTCGAGGAGCGTGCTAATTTAGTTATTAGTGTGCCAGAGCCAGAAGCATTGGATGTTAAAGCCTGTGGAAGGTGAGGGAAATAATATCATTTTTCAATTTTGATAATCCTGGTTATTGCTGTTTGTTTTGTTTTGTCCTCTGTTGCTTGTTTACTTCATCTTTATCATGTCGATTTCAGAAATTATTATCTGATTGCAATCGCTGGAAGAGGGATGCAAATGGTTGAATTCTTTCCGCCAGGTGGCATGGATATTGGAGAATAGGCCAGCTTTTGTCTATCTGAGTCTCAAAGCATGTGTTTTGTGATATATGAGCAATCACCGCGGTGAGATACTCTGCCATCCCTTCCATTAATAATCAATTGAAATTCATTATTCACTAGTTGATTCTCCGAAAAGAAGTAAAATTTGCGGGCACATCAGAATGTGAAAATAAGATTTTCATTTCAGTTACTTTTTATGTATCCCTCGGGGTAATCTCATAGATGACATATAGTAGTTAACTTATGTAAAACAATGACTTATTCATGTAGTTTAGTCTCTGAAACTTGATTTCATGATGTCAATTTGAGCGTCCTGAAGAGGTGTACTAGCAAGTTGCCCACTTTTACTTGGAGTAACACTAATTCCTATACATGTAGAAGAGACAAAGTGAAAGTATGGACACATAAACAGAGAGGCTTCTCTCTAACAATTGATTCCTATAAGTGAACTTTTTGGAAAGAGTGGCGGTATATGATCTTATAAATAAATTTAGGATTGTGTGAGGAAGTCCCGAAAATCTTATCAATTGGGTAACGTGCAGGCTGATTTTGTAAAGTGCCTACAGTACTACTTTTGTAAAGCTTCACAGAAGTAAATTGCTACATCTGTTGCATTATTTAAATTAAAACACTAGGAAAGGATTCCAAATTACTTCCACTAAATAAAATTTTTATAAATTAACAAAATTGGGGATGAAGCTTCGTAGAAGTAGGATAGGAACTTAATATGGTGAATGCATTTTGTCAACCTTTTACTTGAGAGAGAGATGAAGCCTAGAAAAATTCCTTTTGAAGGTTGTAATTTTTAATTAAAAGAAAATACAATAATTTCTTGCATATATAAATAAGGAAGCATGGTGTTGAGGTATCTATGTATGCTGGTTCAACGACATAATGACTGGTTGCACGACTTTTTATAAAATCAATATATCCTTTCGGCACGTTTTAGTTTAATTGTTTCATGCCACCTGCATGCAGCGCCCTAGAGAAGCATTGATTAGCACTAGACAGTATTAAGAAAAAAACTAAATTTTGTTCATGAATTTGCTTTTGCTGGGACAGAATGGAAACTGCCTTGAGCTACAATGGGTTTTTAAACCTGGCGAACGGGAGCTTCAGGATTATTTAGCAGGCAGCAGGCCTAAATTTTTTTCTTGAGTGGGACAGTTGGGAAATGCTTTGAGCTTGATTTTGGATTACAACTGTAGTTAAATTGCAGCAACTACGTGTACATGTGGTGGTGCTGGAAAGGTGAAGCAATTCCTGTTTCTATACGCCGTGTTTGACTTTTTTCTTTTTCAGGTCTAAAGTAAAAACAGATATTTCATAGGACTTTATTTATTTTTAATGAATTTTGAAAATCAAAGAAATATTCATTTTAAAAGGAGGGATTACAATGTCAAGTTTTTAGTTTAATTGATGTTAATTAATCTTGTTTTCCTTTTTTTTTTTTTTTACTTGATACTATGAATATTACTGTTAATTCTGTTTTCCTTTTTTTTAAAAATATTATTTTATCTAAATTATATTTAATTTATCAATATTAATATTGTATGTGCGTGTAAAATTGATTAGGTTGATTTGATATTTTGCATTATTTAGGTGGAAGTGGACAATACTATTTCTTGATCTCAAAAAACTGTGCCAACAGTATCTTGACAGCGTGGGAAAGGGGATTTGGCTAAGATTAGGTTACTTACCTCATATACAGTGAGTTCACCTATATATAGGAGAGAAATGGGTTGACGTGAGATAGTGGACCGAATACAAGTTTAGGCTCAAAGATGTACTTGATTAATTGGTCCAATAAAATGAAATAATCAATGTCGAGTCGATATATGTAGAACTCTCTGTCATGTGCATGAAAGGTAATATGGAGATATAACACTGTCTTCAATTGTAATAATCAATTAAAGTTGGTAGAGTCCACTTCCTGTCAACTGGTGCTCATCAAGATCATTAGTCTTCAAAGATAGCCATTTAGTAAAAAATTGCACAGCAAATCATGTCTTTTAAGACTTTAGGCTCTATTTGAGCCCCATTTTTTAGAATTAAATTTTGTATTAGTGAATTTTTTGGACAATGGTTAAAAATTAGATTTTTTTAGGTTTACGCGTAAAATTATTTTGTCCCAATTTGACATCCATTAAATCAAAATTACTTTTTTCTCAAACCCATTTTTAACATTATATTCACAGAATCAGATATTGCTTGTAAATAAAAAACTTCTAACGTTTTAAGCATACATTAAAAAAAAAAAAAAATCTATTTCAAAACTCATTTTAATGGATGTTAAACATGGGATTTTCTCGAAGAGATTTGGGGAAAAGGTCAAAAATGTGTGGGGCTCCATGTGAGGTGGTGTTTATTGGATTTTTTTTTTAATAAAAGAAATAGCCAACTCAGCGTTACATAGTTGGCATTGTACACCTTCGTGTAATCAAGGATGTACAATTAGCACAACTTTTATCTAAGGGATGTTTGAGGTACATAATATATGTACATAGAGTGTTACATAACACTCACAAGGGGTGGGGTCCACAAAAATGCGGGTCCCACCCCTATGTGAGGGTTATGTACACCGTACACGCTTATGTACACTTAGCATTTTTCTTTATCTAATTCTAAATAGTCTCAATTATTCTTAAAATTACATCATAATAAGAGATATTTTCATAGATGTCACAAAATTTGAAAATGCACAAAAATTTGTCACTTTTACTATTAGTGCTAAAAAATGTCACCTTTTGGATATAAAAAGTTCAAATCACCCTTAAAGATAAAACATTTAATGTGCGCGCGTCTCCCATTATTGTAGAAGAAATGGAGTAATGAATAATATTTTTTGAATAATATGTGGTTGAAATTTAAAATAATTTTATTAGTTTGTGTATAGAATATTTTATTGAGTGAATGTGTGATGGAAAATCTTACTGTAACAAACAATGTTTTGGAATAATGAGAAACAAATAGGACCTTAATACTCATTAATGTAATAATGAGATCACTTGAAAAGTGTAAGATAAACCCATGAGTATATGTATTATATATTGGGTAATAGAATTGTAAAAAAAAAAAAAAAACATTCATCAATTTGTTTGAATGAATATGAGATTCTCTCCAAAAAAAGTCCCAACTTTGTTTGCATCTCATCCATTCCAATATCAAGAAGAAAGTATTGTTAAATTCATCTTCCATTTTGAGAGGTTAACATTTACAAATTGTTTAATTTTTGTATCTTCTAAGTCAATATTTTTCAATTGTTAAAGACAAACATGCTCATTATGATTTTCGATTTTCTAAATTATTATTATTCATTTATTAGGTTTGGATTTGGATGAGTTTTTGAATGAAGGCAATGTTCCCCATTTAATGTGATCGAACATTTCCTATTTAATAAAGCATTTGTTCAATGATTTGTGAAGTTTTCGTCATTTGGAGTTGAGCACTGATAAACCCAATTAATGCTAGAAAGAATATATTCCATTCACAACCCTGAAATGCTACACCAAACCGTAAAAATTGGGCAATAGAAATGATGAAAAAATCTATCGATTTTGACAAATGAAATGTTATTGTCGAGCTCGACAGTTAGTAAAATGTCGAGCGCGACATTTCAATTGTCATATTCTGTTTGCTATAATTTATTGATGATAAACTTTGATATTATGATTGTGTCGAATGTCTATCATTGCTATATCAAATTTTCAGATATGATTAATAATATGAAATTCATTGTCGCACGTGATAAATTTGGTGCATGTAGAGTGAAAATGGAGAGAGAACAAAACCACTTCACTCTTGATTCCAAGTAATATCACCGTAGTAAAACTTGTGTTACGATTGATGGAGAAGCTTCGTATTCATGATTTGTCCATTGCAATCGAATTGAGGCTCAAAATCTCAAATATAAATATACTTCCGGCCGAAATACGCGAAGATGAATACTTGAGTTGGTATATATCAGTTCACAAGGAAACTACTCTTTATGTTAGTCTTCGCCAAACCGAGCTTCCAAATGTCCACACGGTGACGAATACAAGTTTCCAACAGGTTTTTTTTTTCCCCCTGAGAAAGGTTATGGAAACTTACAATGTCATGAGGCGTAACCAAATTAAAATGTTCAAAATGATAATATACTCCCAAACAGAAATTTGTGAAATTGGGATCGCCCCAATACATGAGAAATTGGATCAGTCACATGGTACATATGATGAAAATATTGCTGAGGGTGATGAGCAAATGTCACCACATTCCACGGTTTCGGATAGATACGAATGTGTTAGAAATGTGTATATGCCCAACATTGCCCAAGGTCAATGATTTCATGCGGTGTCTTAGCATAGTAGGACACTATATCCTTTCTTACTTGCACTTGGACCAATGTTAGTCTTTTGATTGTTTTCGTTAATTTAATTTGCATTATTATTTATTATGTCATTTACAATTGTTGCATACAAAAACCCCCCAATCATTGTACGGAGTATAAAATATTGAATTACACACTCTTCGTGGGATCGACCCCTTACTTCCACTACTATATTAGTTTTAGAGGTTTAAAGACTATTTTTGGGTGCCTTCGACAGCACACCATACGGTCATGCTACAAAATTAAACTTGACACGTGATCCGTTCAATATATTTCAAGTGTATTAGTGTCATCTTTAACTATTTCTATAATAAAGACAAATCACAAACCCGAATAGTAAATCAAACAACACTACAACCTTTCGGTACAAGGTGCCAACCCTTATACATTGGTAGTGAATAAAATTATTTATGATCAAAATATAAATTGTGTCACACTGTACTTCTCAACACAAGCACCCAACTTGTATCATCACAAGTGATCATAGACACTTTAATTCGCATGCTCAATAATAAATAAAATAAAAAAAATTATTTAATATAAGAATATTATTATTTTTTATATCAACAAAACTATACTATATGGGGGCACAACCTAACAAAGAGGATTGAGAGCGAAAAACTATTTGTTCATTGGGTATAATATATGGAAAATACATAGCATTTTCCATAATGGTGTCCATAATGGACACATTTCAACGGCTTATCTGAAATTAGAAATCAAGTTTACTGAAAAAGAGATACAGACCCTTTTACGCATGGACAAAAAAAATCAAATAACTGATCAAACCAATCAAATCGAACCAGCTCGGGCGGTTTGACACAAGTACTTGGTTTGGGCTTTTTTTTTTTTTTTTTTACAAAATCATGGTGGGTTAGTTCAACCATTGTTTGAAACCTCAAAACCGTTGGTTAACCGAACCAACCCAACACATTTACACGTTTACCTTTTATTTATTTTTTTGTAAGAAAACAAAAATTAAAGATAAGCTCATTATTTCTTCAATTTCATTACTATTTCTCGATTCCCTCCAATTTATGATGCTACCAGTAAGTAATAGAACTAGAATTTTTTTTTTTTACAAGCTCATTATGTTATACTTAGACTTTTTCCCTCCTCATCCAGTCGGGCTACATAATGCATAAAAAACAAAATTCTTAAGTTTTCTTTGATGTGTCTCTATTAACATGATTTTATTCGTTACTCGATAGTTCTTATAATATAAAGTTATTTAGTTATTTTAGTTCTTGTAATCTAAGTGGACTCAAAATCTAGACAATTTTTTTAAAAATTCAATTTGGACTAAAAGTTCAAACCGACTAACTGAACCAAACCAAACAGAATTGGTTTGTGTCAGTTCGGTTTAAGAGCTATAGTGAGTTGGTTTGGGTTGAAATTCACTCAAACTAACTAATTTGGTTTTGATTTTGAGTTCCAGTCGAAACCGACCCAACCATACCATGCTCAGGCCTAAACCCATTTCTTTGAAATGAAGTTTTCTTCTCCTTTATCTTCCACTTCTTTGAAAAAGTAATTAAGAAAAAAATAGTTTGGATGAGAAGAAAACCTTATCCATTCATGTTGATAATGTGGATGAAAAGAAATTGGTAAGGTTTTCTACTTTTCTTGTTCAGTCTGTATAGCCATGGGTCCATAAAACATATAAAGGTACATAGTGAAAATAAATGTCTGGAAGAAAGGAAAAAGATGAAGTTTAGTTGTCGTGTATTTATTAAAATCTAGAATTCTTCATTTTTATTAAATTAGGTATATAATTATAAATTTGTTATGGTATATTTGTTAAAACTACATTTTAATTGTGGTGTGAATATAATGCGGTGCACTTAATAAATTTTGTGGCGGTAATATAATTAGTATAATTCTTCTTGGACAGTGTTATTGACATGATATGGTGACAGGTGATGTTTGTTTGTTTTTTTTTTTTCGAATTGTTCAATCATATGTCATGTGTTTTCTATATATTTTTCTAACTTGTGTAGCATAACTCATATAATTATCCATAGTAAAAATAGAATCCTTACCTAAAAAGCCGGTGATCGGCCACAAAAATATTATTTCATAAAAGATTGTGTAGTTGAAAATATTGCCCTTGGCTTAGTCCTGTTCGTAAGACACAAGTCATTGTGGAATACTACAATGACAATGAACAATGGTGCCATGGTTCCTGTTTCATCTCTACCCAACATGATAAGACTATCACTAATGATGAGAATAGATTGCCGCTAACCTTAAGGGGCATTAAGCCATTTATCGTCGAAAAATACCTTGATAAGAAGACCGTTTTCCATCTCAATCCATCAGGCCGTTTTGTTATGGTAGTCCCCATGATGATGCTTGTCTCATTGGATGTAAGATCATCATCGACACATATGGTGGCTGTGTTGGGAAATTTGATGACTTCCACTTGAGGGATTGGAGAATAAAGCAATGAACGAAAACAGAAAAAAAAAAGATCACCAATGAAAGCAACGAACCAAACACCAAATCGGATTTGAAAATGAACACCGATGGTTTGAACACGATATCGCTGTCCTCAAACTATATTTGCCTCCTTTCGGATTGAAATAATGCTTATTAGAATTAAGGCAAATGGTTTTCAGGATTTAAACAAGCCTTGTATAGAATTAATACTCAAGCATTAAGTATAATTCTCCAAAACTTGAAGAATACTAAAAAAGAATTTGAATATGATGAAGAACATTGTGGTTTCTTGTTATTTTTTTGTGGATGATTTTTGTTCTTGAATATGGCTATGATTTTTGTATGTTTTCAACAATATTATAATGATCACAAACCAGCTATATATAGCCAAGAGATATGGTCATACGAAGTGGTGCCAAAACCCTCCAAAAGCCACCAAAAATTTGAACAAAACGGTAACTAACGACTCTTTTGGCCTTCTATGCTATTGCATAGTTTAACATTATGCGACTGCATAGTTCTCTTCACGGCCATGGATTTTAATCCCTGCCTTGGTATCACGGACCGTAGCTTTACATAAGCCCCGTGACCCTGTCGCAGCTGCATTTTCCCAACTTCGGTTGCACATTATAAATATTTTATTTCAATTGTAAAATAGTTAGAAATTAGAAAAATTTAGTATGATTCTAGAGACTTTAAACATCTACTCCCGTCACATGAGTTTTTGTTCAGAATGCTATTATAGGGGGTATTAGTCTTTCAAACATTTTCAAGCTTTCTAGTGTTCGCTCCCTGCAATAGCCATTGCAATTTCCTTAAATTGTGATCAAATTTACTTTCGTTTCGACACGACTGAGAAAAGGTGGAAGGTAGTCTAGCGGAGCAGACTACTGCCATACGGTGTCCCTTTTTGTGCTAAGAAGAAAAGTAACATGTGAAAGTTGGTATCAAAGCCGCAACTCAAGATCTCGATAAGAAAACTATGAAAATTGACCCAAATTCTTCGAACACCACAGATGTGGTAGATGTTCAAAAGAGGAATACGAAACAGCGCGTAGATGCGCTTGAGGTAGCAACTACTAGGTTGGTCTATGCCGTGGAGGGCTTCAAAGAGAAGGTCAAGGCGGTAGAGACAAAAATTCGAGAACTACGCATCTGACTGGATGAAAGCCAAAAGGCTTGCACAGCTATGACTGCAGTCGTTGCTATCATACTTGATCTACAAGATGAGATGGGAGCGTTGAGAGCTCAATTACTAGTGGTTCAACGTACGGTTGGCAATGGGCAAGCCACCGCACAAGAGCCCGTGCATAGGCTCAAAATTCCAGAACCGTGTACCTATGGAGGGACACGCAATGCTAAAGAAGTTGAAAACTTCTTATTTGATATGGAACAATACTTTCTCGTAGCTTCGATCAATGATGACGCAAGAAAGGTACCAACAACTACCATGTATCTTGGTGGGGATGCAAAACTATGGTGGCGGACTAAGTATGCTGATATCTAGGCCAACAGGGTCCGAATAGATTCTTAGGATCTTTTCAAGGAAGCAATCAAATCTCAATTTTCTTAGAGAATGTGAAATATGAGGCACGTCGGGCCTTACGAGAACTGAAACACACTAGCTCCATCAGGGAGTATGTGAAAGCCTTTTCGGGACATATCCTGAATATCTGAGATATGTAGGAGAATGATAAGCTATTTGCCTTCATGGAAGTGTTGAAACCGTGGACACGCACGGAGCTTCAAAGGCAGAAGGTTACTGATTTGAGCATGGCCATGAGATCTGCCAAATGTGTGAATGACATCAGCTGGAATCTAGAAAAGATCAGCCCTCAGGGAATAGTCAAACTATGGGAGGTAGGAACAGACCTTACAGACCCAGCTCAAACTCAAATGAGGGAAAACGTTACCCTCAAAACAAGGGATGAACCTATCACAACAGTCTTCAAGGAAACTATAGCGGCAGCACCAGTAATAACTGGAATAAAAGAAAAGCAACAAGGGGCATATCTGATGTCACTCCTAAATTGATGTGCTTTTTATGTGAAGGACCCCATTGGGTGGCGGAGTGTCCTAAAAAATGGATGGTAAATACATACTGTCAACTAGTAGTTGGTGGATCAAGTTCAAAGCAAGATGTTCCACAAGCTAGCTGTCATGGCGAGATTATTTCCTAAGAGGATGAGAATGTAGTGGGTACATTCTCGCATCGGTGTAATACAATATCGCATCGAGCTACTAAAAAGGACGATGTTCCCTCGAAAGAGGCAAAGATGGAAGAACCGAAGGCTCGCATTTGTTGGGTAAAAGGTCTAATGTACATTGATGTGAAGATCAACGGAAAGCCAATTAGGGCTATGGTGGATACTGATGCTACTCACAACTACCTTGCAAGTACCGAAGTAGAGTGACTCGGACTTGTCCTGGAGAAAGGTAGTGGGAAGGTTAAGGCAATCAACTCTGTTGCTCAACCAATAGCTGTAATAACAAAATTGGTATCAATCAAAGCATGTCCTTTTGAAGGAAGGACAAATCTGTCGGCAGTTCAAATGGATGATTTCAAGCTTATTCTGGGATTGGAATTTCTTCGGGGATACAATGACAGTAGTGTTGCCATATGCTGATTCACTAATGATGATGGACAGTAAATCGTGGGTCATCACTACTCAAGGTGGGAAGATGGGCGAGAAGAGTATCTCGACCATGCAATTTAGTAAGGGTTTGAAGATGAACGAATCCTCATTCTTGTGCACTCTTCGACTAGAGGAGATCGAAGATGTGACTGGTTCTATTCCAAAACCTATCAGAAGGCTTGTTAAGGAATTTAAGGACATCATGCCGGAGGAGTTAGCAAAGAAATTGCCACCAAGGAGGATAATTGATCATGAGATTGAACTCATTCCAGGTGCCAAGCCTCCCGTAGGGTACCGTATCGTATGTCTTAGCTGGAGCTTGAAGAGCTTCGAAAATAGTTGGGAGAAACGTTGGAAAGTGGCATTATCGTGCCTGTGAAATCACCAATTGGAGCTCCCGTGTTATTTTAGAAAAAGGCTGATGGTTCTCTCAAAATGTGTTGTGATTATCGAGCCTTAAACAAGATCACTGTAAAGAACAGTTATCCTGTTCCGCTAGTTGCCGATTGCTTTGATCGACTGAGCCGGGCTAGGTACTAAACAAAGATTGATCTCAGATCTGGATACTGGCAAGTTCAGATCAAGGAGGGAGACGAAGCAAAGACTACGGTGGTAACCAGATATGGAGCCTTTGAATTCAAGGTAATGCCTTCTGTCTTGACAAATGCTCCAGGTACTTCACGGGTTCTGGATGATTTTGTGGTGGTGTACCTAGATGATATAGTCATCTATAACGAAACATTGGAGGAATATGTGCAACATGTAAGGCAGGTTTTTAATCTGCTATGAGAGAATGAACTCTACGCCAAACCATCCAAATGCTCATTCGCTCAGACGTCAATTAGCTTCTTGGGTCACATCATCGAGTAATGCAAAATACGCATGGATGCGAAAAAGGTTATAGCCATCATAGATTGGCAACCACCAAAGAATGTACATGATGTGCTTCATTTCTCGGGTTATGCAATTACTATCGCTAATTTGTGAAGGGATATTCTTAAATTGCATTGCCCCTTACGAAATGGACAAAGAAGGATAAAGATTGAGACTAGTCATCCCAATGCCAAAATGCGTTCAAAAGGTTGAAGAAATCTATGTGGATGAACCCGATGTTAGCCTTACCGGATATGACGAAGCCTTTCGAAGTGCATACCGATGCCTCAGACTTTGTACTTGGTGGAGTCCTCATGCAAGGACACCCGGTTGTGTATGAGAGCCGGAAGCTGAATTCGACGGAGTGTCGTTACTCGGCACACGAAAATGAGTTATTGGCGGTAGTTTATTACCTTAGGTGATGGTGTCACTATCTTCTTGGGTCTCCATTCATTGTGAAGACAGGTAATACTACAGTGAGTCACTTCATGTCCCAACCAAAGCTATCAAGCAAACATGCTCGCTGGTAGGAACTTCTTTTAGAGTTTAATTTTATGCTAGAGTACCGTCTAGGATCTAGCAATCATGTTACGGATGCTCTTAGTCGCCGAGCCGACTTGGTCACCATTTACTCTATGACTGCTCTTTCAAGGATCACAATTACTACAAATACAAGGGACCAAATTCGGGCACTTTAGGATAAGGACCCGGCTACTCAATATTTGGTCGACCTCATTAAACAGGGAAAGACTCGTCAGTTATGGCTCAATGAGGGCCTCGTAAAGACTAAATGAGACATCCTCTATGTTCCTAAAGGCGGAGATTTGAGGAAGTCATTAATCACGAAATGTCACGACACGATTTGGGCAGGGCATCCTGGAGATGAATGTACTTTTGCACTACTGCAGCGTGCATACTACTGGCCTCAAATGCGGGATGACATTGTAACTTATGTGAAAACTTGCCTTGTTTGTCAGCAAGATAAGTCAGATCATTAGAAAAAGGCAGACTTGCTAGAGTCCCTTTCCGTCCCAACTAGACCATTCGAGAGCGTATTGATGGACTACATTATTGGTTTGCCAAAGGTTGGAGATTGTAGCACCATCATCGTCGTGGTAGACTGTCTATCCAAGTATGCAACTTTCATCGCCGTGCCCAAGTATGCATCAGCCGAAGAGACAGCTCAACTCTTCTTCAAACATATTGTCAAATACTAGTGACTGTTGAAGGACATCGTCAGTGATCGGGACCCTCGATTCACTAACATATTTTGAACCGAGTTGTTCAAACTTCTTGGTTCAACTTTGAGCAGGAGCTATAGCTTTCACCCACAATCTAACGGATAGATGGAATGCTTCAATTCTATGCTAGAAGAATATCTTCGGCACTTTATCTCTACTTCGCAGAAAAATTGGGTGAAACTTTTGGATGCGGCTCAGATGTGTGTCAATGCCCAAAAGAGCTCTACCACCAATAAGAGTCCTTTTGAGATTACTACTGGCCAACAACCGTTATTCCTTCATACTGTGGATATCGATCAAAGTACCAAGTCCCCTCAAGCAAAAAGCTTCTCTCAAGAGTGGAAACAAAACATTGAAATTGCTCGGAGTTATTTTGAGAACGCTCAGAAACGGTACAGAAGTCTACAGATCTAAAGCGCCGTTTCATTGAATTTAATGTTGGATATCTGGTAATGGTGAAACTCCTTGACAGAAGTTGCTATAAACCGATAAGAGGGAAAGATTCAAGATTGGTGCCGAAATATATTGGACCATTACCCATCGTGAAGAGAATTGGCAAAGTTGCATAAAGCGTTGCACTCCCTTCATGGTGCAAAATCCACAAAGTCCTTCATGTTGGTGTACTCAAGCCATATTTTTCCGACAAGGAGGATGCATCCAGAAATGAACCAAAGCGACCCGTGTCTGAACTGAAAAGAGCTGGAAAGCAAGCACACCTCGAACACTCTCATTCATGAGTAGTACACACCAAGTCCTACACACATCCTTCATCTTCTCAAGGTATGATCTTTACACTCTCAAGCCATAACTCTGTTTCTTCATGTTCCTTAGAATTTTGTGTTTTTTAAATATCGATTGGGGCGTAGGGGTTAGGTAGTTTTTGGGGCTTGAACTGATGAGTTTGCTGTGCTTAAATTTTAGGCTCGACTGCTTTGCCATTGTTTCCCAGTTCTTGCTCCCATTGGATTGCCTGCAACGTGTTCGATAGAATGTTTAAGTATTCCCTTAGGCTAATTTTTCCACACTTGTTGATGCAAGACTAAGTTTGGAACCAGCTGGGAGTCTTCAAGATAGAATAGGCAGCTGGCACGTGGAATTTATTTTCAGTTTTATCTTCAGTAACAGATTAATTGTCCCACAAACTCCATTATTTCAGTTGGTTACATGGGTCTTCTTGTACGTGGGGTGTTCTACAATTTAGTTTTTAGTTCATGGTCTAGTTTCAACTGGTTTTTAGCTTGTTAGTAGGTCAATTAATTATCTGTAATAATCTATTTAAAGCCTTCAGTTGTTAATGAAAGAAGACAGACTTGAAAATCCCAATTATTTTCTCTTGGAGTGATTCCATAACACTTGGAAGTGATTCCCAATTACATGAGTCTTGTTGTACGTGGGTTTGTTTCACTTCTACTGGCATGTTTACTCTCTCCTATCCGTAATTACCTCCATATGTACTTCGAATTCACCCACATTCCCCCATGTTGGTAATGCTTACTTGTTTACATGCTTAATATATTTAATGATATAGTAAACAATCTATTTTTTTTTATAAAAATATATTTAATGTCTTAAAAATAATTAAAATAATATTAAAAATATGAAACGCATTATGACGCTTATTCTTCGCATTGACACGCCTAAACTTGTGATTCTTGATTCTCGACCTCGACGCCTCGCAACGCATTATGCATTTTAGAATATTGGAAATTAGAAAATTTTAGTATGATTCTAGAGACTTTCAACGTCTACTCCTATCACTTGGATTTTTGTTCAGAATGCTATTATATGGGGTATTAGTCTTTCAAACATTTTCAAGCTTTCTAATATTTACCCCATGCACTAGCCATTATAATTTCCTGCTTTCGTCTATTGTAATGTTCAAATTTCAAGTAATCAATGATCAAGTTAATTTCAATTTTATGTTGTAAGTTTTCTTTAAATTATGATCAAATTTACTTTCGTCCCGACACGACCGAGAAAAGATGGAAGGTAGTCTAGCGGAGCAGACTACTGTCACACGGTGCCCTTTTCTGTGCTAAGAAGAAAGGTAACCCATGAAACTTGGCCTATGCAACCTTATCCAAGTATTTGGCATCCAATATTGATTTTCATTCCACATTATTCCACAATTGTTTTTTTTATCAACTTTGAACAATATTTTTCTGGGTAGCCCATGGTGGTGGTGCTTTCTCTGGAAATGACCCAACCAAGGTGGACAAAAATGACACCTACATAGTTAGATAGGCTGCCAAGAGCATTGTGGGAAATGGACTCGTCAGGAGGTGCATTGTGCAGGTCTCATATGCCATTGGTGTTTCAGAGCCTTTATCAATTTTTGTGGACTATTATGAAATTGGAAAGATTCCTGACAAGGAAATTCTTAAAATTGTTAAGGTCCCCTTAAATGGGAGAAAGCTGAAGTGTAAAAATAATCGATTTAGTAGTGCTTGGTTGATGTTTACTTAAAGTGAATGAATCATGTACATGTTTTACTTTTGCTGCTTCCTATTTGGAAGAGCCTTATGTTTGAAATTCGTTTCTAACTGGATATTTGTTACTTCTTTGTAATTTAATTATTTGTTATTTGCCAGTTAATTTTCCTTCAGCTTCCCCCAACTCACTCTATTCAAAAATTAAATTAATACAAATTTCTTTTTCAGTGAATACACACGAATGTTCACAAATTGAACGCTACTGTCAGGTGTGAGTGATGTAAGCTGAGATTGAGTGGTTGCATATGTGTGATTATTCAATTTTGTTTGGTTTTGGTTGAATCCCACAATACTCTATTTTGAAGTGCGCAAACTGGACAGATATTACTCAATACCACATTTTGAATAAAAATGGTTCGAGTGTATGGGGATTTGAACAATTCTCAAATGTGAAGAATGTAGCATCTAAACATATTCTTCTTGATATTGTAATTTATGTGCAATCAATTTTGACTCTAGTTGCAGAATGTTTTTTTAATCATGCTCTCCTTGTTTGTCTTGCTTGCATCTACTTGTTACGCTCGTAAAGTCTTCAACGGCTTCTTTACTAGCTAAACCTTGATCTTCATTCACATTCGTAGGTCTAGGTAAATGTGTGGCTTTACTGCTCGGTTTATACCATTTTTTTGTGACATAGGACCCCGCAGCTGCTATTCACTAGCGGAGCCTCGACCACCCCGAAAGGGCGGAGGCACGACCACTGTGAGTGCACACTGGGTAAACCCCGCTTCATATGTAGTAGTCCGCAAACCACATAGGAGAGGTAAATCGCACTAGGCAAGCCCGATGTGGCTGGCTCGATAGAGGAAGTGCTGGTAGGGGATTCGAACTTGTGACCTTCGGTGTTCGCGTTCACTTGTTCTACCAACTCGGCCACTCCCGAAGGGATTATTTTTGTAGTTTTTTAATAGGATCAAATGTTGATAACATACTTGAATATATATGGTTGGGACAAAAAACAGTAAATCCCACTCATTTAATCCATTGGTAGCCAAGAGTTATTTTGCTGTCTATAGTATGTAGCATCTTAACCGCTGGTTAGACTACTGTGGGAATTGCTTATTTAGCGCTGGTTTCTCCCTCATTATTTCATATTATAATGAGGGTCATTATTTCACATTATAATGAGAGAAATGATAATTTTTTGGAGAATGTTTGGTTAAAAAAGAAAGAAAAGTTATTGAGTTTACGTATAATATTATTTTGTTGAAAAGTGTTGGTTGCTAAGAAAAGAAAGAAAAAGAAATTATAATTTAATGAGGGCCAAATAGAGGCTGATGTCATATTTGTCTATACAAAATTTAAAGGTCTAAAAGTTTATTGTCTAAAATTCAAATTTTTATACATCATTGAAAATAAAGTCCTGCTTGGAGTACATGGTAGGGGTTCACAGATCCTCCATCGATACCTCACAATAGGGAGGGTTGGTGAGATTTTTTTGACAATTCTTTATTACTATAGGTCCCGCATGGGACCCACCATTGTGAGGATATGTAAAACTTATGTGAAGAGAGTTTCTGTACATATATCTCAACCCTTGAAAATATTCACTAGCCATTCATGTAATTATGGGGATGTTTTTAAAGCTCTCTTAAGTAGGGATGTAAGCGGTTCGATTTTATCGATTTTTGACAAATTTTCAAACCAAACTGTTTAAACCGGTTTGAGAAAAACTCAAACCTACACCAAACCATTTTGAACTGTTTGAAAAAAACTCAAACCTAAACCTAACGGTTTGATCCAATTTTAAACCGTCGGTTTCATCGTATATTTTTTTTTCTTGTTTGCTTTTATGTCATTAATTCGTTGAATTCAATATATATTTATATCTTACTAGCAATAAATCTAAAACAACTAAATATATCTACTATAAATTTAAATGCCAACTAAATCCAAATGAAATCATAATAATAATTTTCTGTTCACTATTTTTAGATTAAGACGTTACGATAACATTACAATACAAATTTAATAAACTAAATATAAAGCTCAAAACACATATAAACTAAATATTTATTTGAAAGCATATAATTCCATAATATAATTACTGAGATATCAATAAAACAACACTTTAAATAATAAACTCTACGCCTACTGGATCAAAATCCAAGACTTTAATAGGCTAATTGAATAAATATCATCCTTATTAATTCAAAATACTTAAAGAAACAATTTAACAAAATATCTAAGCATACAATAAAACACAACAATTAAATTAATGCAAGTATAGTTGTCACTGGAGTCATTGTTGGTTCTTTTAGCTTATTAAATAGCTCATCCACATATCAAATTGCACATGAACACTTTTTAACTTTTATTGACATATTTTATCATGTCTAATTCAGTCACAAAACAAGAGTATGTCCACACAAATAGAATAAAATCATGTACATAGTAGATAAACCGTTTCCATCAAAGTAAATAAATTTATTTCACAATCATCCAATAGTTGAGAGAAATGCGAAACCCATATAATTTCAGATTTTTTTTTTACCTCTGTTTGCTCAAACAAAATTATTGATCTAAAACTTTATTCGTAGCAAATATTATCATTGAAGACTCAGGATCTCTGTCTCCGATTTGGTGTGGTGCTGGTGGGTCAAGGCTGTGTCGAGTATCGACTGAATTTTATCTGAATTCTAAAGAGAAAAATGACTTTTGATATATTATGTTAGTCTTGAAATTATTAGATATAAATTAGGATTATTGGATAATAATAATATATATGTAATAGAAAATTAGAAATTAACAAAAATACCTCACATAACAAAACTATTGAATTTTATATATTTGAAATTTTCATTTTTATATATTTTTTCGCTGATCCGGTTTGGTTTTAATCCGCAATTAAAATTATCAAACCTAAACCAAATCGTTTTTGACCGATTTTGTTTGATTCAAAACCTTTCGTTGACAGGTCCACGTGACACCAAACCGACGATTTCTAAAATGTGGTTTTGGTTCGATTTTTCGGTTTGACGATTTTTGCTTACAACCCTCCTCTTAAGTACGAGGCAACTTTATGTCACCAGTTCTTTAAGATTTGCTCAAGTTTATCAAATTATGTCATTCTTCATTTTAACCATACATTCTCCAAATAAAATAATATTACATACAAATCAAAAAAACTTCATCATTTTTCCACTGCACATTCTCACATCAATCACTATTCCAAAATTTCTATTCTCCTCAAAATTTCTGGAGTAGCTTAATTTTGACTCTCGAAAACATTACTTACTAGAACCTAGAAGGAAAATGATAAACGTGTTTGTGGAGACTGGAGCTACTTAGTCCCTATTTGATATACATTAAAATTTTCATTTTCATTTTTCTACTAATTTTCAACCACACATTTTTCAATAAAATAATATTGTCCATCACATTAATAACTTTTCATTCTTTTTCAACTACATATTTTTTTTATCAATCTACTCTTTCAAAATATATTTTTTGTGGTTCAAAACACCCTTAATTTTGACTCACAAAAACATTACTTACTAGAACCTAGAAGAAAAATGATAAATGTCCTGGGCCACATGGGCCCTGCACGGCCGAACCTATAAATGCCCGTTTTAGTACATAACAATTCGAATCAAGGGAGGGGGAAACCACAGCAAAAACCACAGTATCCTCCTCCCCCAAGACGAGACCCTCTATCATAAAAATTGGTGATGATGCGGTTTGCTGTTCTGATTGAGGGGCAATGGTGGGGGATTTGTAGACGAAGGTAGGTAGGGCGGAGCCACAGTATACGACGGCCAAGATGCCAGTGTGGTGGGACATAGAGAACTGCCAAGTACCCAGGAGATTCCACCCTTGCGCCATTCCGCAGAATATAAGTTCGGCGTTGGTCAACAAGAATTACTGCGGACCTGTTTCCATCTCCGCCTATGGAGACACCACCTGAATCCCCACTTCTGTTCAACAAGAACCCTCCAGTACCGGCATTGCCCTCAACCACGTCCCTGCTGGCATACATATACATCATTTTCCTTTTCCTGTTTTCTTTCTCCGTAAGATATAATATAAGTCTGTGTATAATTGTATACTTATAAGCATCAATATTCTGTTCTATGGGTTTTAAGAGGGAAAGGTGAACCCCTAGGCATATGTAAATGAGTTTTATGATGATTTAATTATGTTTTAAGGAATTTGTTTGCGGATTTATTTTTATTTGAATATCTCTATTGACAACAATTGCTGAGATGGATCCATTGAGCTATCAAGAGTGTTACGATTTAATCTTTTAAATTTTAGAGACCTTAATTCAATGGGATCAAATAATAATTTCTACTGGGGGAAATATTTTAGGGTTTCTGAATTGGTTATTATTGAATCAAATGTTCTGTAGTCGAAACTAATGCTTGTGATGAAGGAAGAATTTAGATAGTTTTTACAGGCATTTGATGCAAGTGTTTGTATGATGAACAGGGGTTAAAGATGCAAGTGACAAGAAGATATCAGTTGATATGTTGTTCCTGCCCCGGCAAATTATTTACTAATATCGGGAGATGGGGATTTTTCAAATGCGCTCCATCAATTAAGTATGCGTAGATATAATATCCTTCTGGCACATCCTCTTAAAGCATCTGTGGCTCTTGTTGCAGCAGCAAAGTGTGTCTGGGATTGGATGCGTCTTGTGTATGGTGAATTCCATTTCAGAAGCAGTGAACATTCTGCTGATACCAATGCTTCTCGCCATGAAATCATGCAGACTTCAGTTAGTGGCACCATTCCTAGGATCAACTTGCTTATACCAATGCCAGTAGTCTTGCATTGGGAGGTCAGAAGTTCTCTAGTTCTGCAAGAATAACTGATAACTTTAAAATGGTGTATGTTCCAAAAAATTTCAATTAGCCCAACATAACAAGATCATCAAGTTTGCGTGTCAGGAATCTGGAAAGTAAAGATAGAAGACAGGATTCACACCAACCAGCGCACTGGAAAAACCATTTAAGAGAGCTCCGCACAAATTCTGTCACATCCTCAAAATTTTGTAGCATCAAGTACATCTACTCCTAATTTGTTTAATGGAAATCTTGATCGCTCATCTAGCGATTCCAGTGATCATAAGCAAAATTTGTGTTATCAGTTTATACATCCTAAACCTGCTTTTGTCCCAGATAAATTGTTTTCGTCAAATTCTCATTACAATACATCCCAATCAGTTTCTTTAAGATCAGATGAAACTGCGGTTTCTAATCCGCTGTCTGCAAAACAGCCAGAAATTGGCAAGCTTAGCATTTCTGATTATCCCAGAAATTTACAGAGTGAACCTACTGTGAACCAAAATAATATAGAATGTAGAATATATCGTTGGCATTATCGAACCCCAGTGATGTTCATACGAATGATTGTGGCAACATTAAGCCCATGAGCAAGTTGATTTTCAATGACAATCAACACTTACTCTCTCTTCATTCTGATAATCCTCTTCCTTCATCCTACTCAGTGGAAGCTAAAAATATGTCTGGTAATGGAGTTTGGGGAAGTCAAGGACTAATGTCACCTTCTGAAGACGTTCAAGGCTTTGTAGATGTCGTTTTTCATGCTTTGAATACACTGAAAATTGAGAAGATTGTGCCCACAGAAGCAAACATAATTGATTGCATTTGTTATGATAATCCGAAATACCGCAATATTGATGTGAAAATAGCTTTGAATTACGCACTTGAGCAACAAGTGATTATCAAACAACATTTAGGTGAGCTGGAGCTTTATCTTCATAGGAATGAGAGACTATGGTCATGTGAGAACCCGCTTGGCGGTAATATTGTGAAGTACTCAGAATCAACTTGGGTTGCAATTCAGAAATTCGTAACTTCCTCCACTGGGAGTATGGCAATGATTGCATCTGAATACAGGTAATTTTTTTCTGATGTATTTTTGTTTTACCATTTTCTAAAGGGAAAATTGCAGCCATGGTTTCCAGCTTTTACATATTAAAGATCAGAAAGTTCACACATAATTGATGGCGACCAGTGGCAGTACATACATAGCATCTCTGCTTTATCTGAGACATTAATTTTGTTAGGAGGGATCTTGAAGGTATATATATATCCATGCACAGACATGGGAGGAAATATGTGAATATGACCGGTTGACCCGACCATATTAAAAAAAAAAGTGTTAAAATAGGGCATATTCCACATTTGCCCTCATCTTCCTCACAAACACAAACAAGGAGACAAAAGGAAAAAAATCGAAAAAAGGGAAGAAAAAGGAAAAAAGAATCTCAGTCGGATCCAGTCGACCACAACCCCTTTCACAGTTGGCAAGCCAACCACCACAACTATTCATCGGAGAAGTGAGGTTCGTTTTTGGTTATTATAGTTTTGATTTTTCTTGAATGATGAAATTTATATTTAACAATTATTTAGTTTTTTGTTCATTATTTAGGTAGATGGTTGAGTATAAATGTTGGATTTATTGTTATTTGGATAAAAAACAAGTTTTTCTCGTCGGAAATGGAGTTTTCCGGCAAGAAGAAAAATTGGAAACGAACAGCCGATAATCTTAGTCACCCGACTATTTAATTTTGGTAATTTTGTTTTGTTTATACCTTAATTGTAATTTTTTTCAATTTAAAATACTTTTTAATGTTCTTGCTTTAAAATTTTCTTTAATTTATTTATTATTATTTTTTAATTTTTTGGTCATTAATTTGTAATTAATTATTTTATTTTTTATTGTATTTAATTTATTTTTCGTGCTTCTCCTTTAATTTATTACACCATTTATTTTTTCATTAGAGTCGATGTCTTGCATATGATAGTTACGATTTGGTTCGCTTGATTTTTCGAGATTATGTGTTATTATATTATCTCTTGTTCAATGTTCTAACATTTGAATTTTTGCTGGATGGAGTATCATTTAGATGTAGAGTTGAGACGAATGGCGGGGAAAGCTATTTGGAACATTAGCTTTGAGAGTTTTAGCTCCGTGTTGGAGCTGCTCAATGATCAACATGGAGATATGCTGCGACAATCCTTCCTGTGGCCTCTGTACTAGTCGTGAGAGGTGCAGTATTCATGTAGATCATTGATGCATTGCTATGTCGGCTCCTTAGGCCAGTCGACGGCGATGCCCTCCACTTTGACCTAAGAAGTAAGGTCGTTAGTTTCTCGATGTTTGAGTTCGCCCTAATAATTGGACTGAGGAATACAGGCAACGAGGTAGCCACTGAGACAAGAAATGGTGGTACGAGACGTACCTCCAGGGACAAGGGATAGTGCTTCTACCTCAATTAATGGGCGCGATCAAGGAGTGCGATAAGATGTTAGATAGGTTGAAACTTTGGTTGGTCTACATCCTTGAGAGTGATGATGTGTCATCACAAGAAGATCGCCGTCGACATTTTCCATTTGCAAGTTGTAGACGACATCGATGCATTCAACAACTATTCGTGGGGCCGAAGATGTTTTGAGGACTTCGTACACGTCTTCACCAGATCACACTCGAAGCTCAATGGTCTATGCGTAAGTACGATACATATGGATTGCCCTTGGCAATGTAGGTAAATGTTTAATATAATCAACGTTAAAACTTTTTATGCTAAATTCATATATAATAAGTGTATGTATTACAGATCTGGGTATATGAGACGGTCTCCCTCTTGGGTACTCGATTAGTTTGAGGGGAGACACAAATTTGAGGGAAGGAAACAAACACACGCCGGCGAAAAATACTTTTGTCGGAAGGGGTGTCAAAAGGTAGTGATCTGGGAAGGAGATGGCATGGTGGGCTGGTGCTGAAATCGCAGTTTGGCAGCAATAATTCCGTGGAAGGAAATGGATGAGAGAAATTGGGAGAGAGGAGACTGATCTAGGTTGTTGAGGCGTGTAATGAGGAGGGCAGCTTGGGAATTTGCATTATAATGGCTTGACTTTGAGGTTGCTGTGTTGTAAGATTTTGTTCAATTAATTATTAATAACGATCTGATTTTTGATTTGTAACGGTCCAAATTGTGTTGGTCGGTGTGCCCAGACAAGCCCTTAAAAAGCTTGTTGGAAATTGAAGTTCATCTAATTTAGGAATGGTAGTCTAATTTCATTAAAAAAAAAACTCATTATTTATCTCATGTTTAACCTATGTAAAAGTTTATTATGTTTGATCACTTCCACCCACTCAGCTCAATGATGAAAACCCATATAGTTTTCAAGTATGTTTCTAAGTTATTTTTTTATTAAACACTACATAAACCTACTAATTGTTTGAATAACATGCCAATAACCACCATTGTTTTGTGGAATAATTTGTGTGTGTGTGTGTAAAAATTCCACTCTGCCTATTAAGTATTAATCTATACTCTCTCTTTCCATAAACATATACTTGCTCTCCTTTTTTTCGTTTGTTTCAAATTATCAGTCACTTTACTTATTGAGTGTATAATTTATTTTTGAGTTTTCAAATATACTTCGATTTAATGTGAGTTGTTATCAACAAAAATGAACTACTCGTATTTAAACTATTATTTAATGTAAATGTATATTAGGGAAATTGTAAGAACAATTTATATTTCCAATTATATTATTTACATTTTCTTAATTTGTGTAAATATGGAAACAATCACATCTTTAC
Organism: Fraxinus excelsior; assembly: GCA_019097785.1. NCBI lineage: Eukaryota > Viridiplantae > Streptophyta > Magnoliopsida > Lamiales > Oleaceae > Fraxinus > Fraxinus excelsior. The sequence continues at coordinate 120,467 of CM032624.1, read as the reverse complement.
TGGTTATATATAGATAGTATTTGATAGGCGAGAATCTTTATAGTAGTTAGTAGATATTAGTCTTTTATCTAATTACGGTACCTGTTCGCAATTTGCCCATCTCAATACTTTGTTCAACTTGTCTAAATGATTAAGCATTCAACATAAACATATATCTACAAAAATTAAAATCGATCATAAAATTATATTGTTGGAAACTTTCTTGTGACATTCTAATTTCTATTTTATATATGTATAACTCAATTGAAATTATATGACAACTTGTACCAATTGGACCAACATTTATCAATAACCTACATAAGTAACAAAGTCTAAGACAGGCATTATCTGTCTTTTTTTTTTTAAATTATTTCTTGATAGGTATGTGTCAGCTGACCTATGTTGTACATTATTGATTTCATTCCAATTTTGTAGTGGTAAACAAAGAAAGAAAGAAAGAAAAGCAATCTTTCTTACGTTGGATAATTGTATGATGGAAATTTGGAAAAAAGTGAACACATCTCCCTCTACTTTCATATGAAAGAGAAATTTAAAGAGTAATTTGCATATTTAGAGTGTGTTTGAACCACATTATTTTGGAAGAATGTATTATGAAATAGTAGATTGATAGAGAATGTGTGGTTGAAAAAGAAGGAAACGTTATTGATGTGATGAAAAATATTATTTTATTAAAGAATGTATGATTGAAAATGAGTAAAAGAATAAGAATGAAAATTTTAATATATACTAAATAGGGGTTTAGTCTTCAAGCTTTTCTCAAAATGCCTTTTTTCGTATCACTAGCCTTCATAAATTAGCATAGTTAGTCATTAAAGATGATTTTCGTCCAAAACGCATGTTGAAATGGTATATATGGACAATCTTGCACATTATTTTAAATAAATAAATACAAAAGAAAAAAAAAAATAGAAAAAGGAAAAAAAAAAGCCAATCTTCTTCTTTAACATACAATTTACCCGAAAAATAATTAAAGACAGTTGGGGCAACTGTATATGAAATTTACCCAAAAAAGATCAGTACCGTCTTCTTTACAAAAAGGTTGGGGAATAAATATAAAAATGATCAAGTTGGCAAGCTTACATATCCCAGCAGATTTGGCAGCTGGAAGAGAAGTGATGATTCCGGTCAACCCTGCAATTAATAATGAAAATTATTTCATATGAATTATAAAGGTACATTTGGGGACATTGTGCCTTGATAATTTTTTTTTCCTAAAATACATGATACTATTTTTTTTTTCTTTTTGACTACACATTTTTCAATAAAATAATATTACACGTAGATTCAAAAAAATTTATTATTTTTTAACCACGCATTTTTTATCAATCTATTATTTCAAAATACATTCTACACAAAAATGAGGCTCAAACAAACCTTACATATCTACATCCTAAATTAACTACAATTTATTGCTTGCTTGTGCAAAATGAATTATTAGAAATGGATTTTTTTTTTTTTTTTTGCAAAAAATTTGTGATGAAAAAGTAAGAATAAATTTTCTA
>CM032624.1:50215-118865 GCA_019097785.1 Fraxinus excelsior | reverse complement strand
AAAAGTTTATAATATACTATTAAAAGTGGAGGCAAGTTTACAATATAAAAAAAAGGGCAAAATTCTAGTTTAAACAAAGGATGTTTCCTGATTAAGTTTGAAACCAGCACATATTTTATATATAACACTGAAATCAAGCTAAAGTCAACATGACTTCCTAGGAAGCCAGTTTTCTATGATAAAAGCAGTAGCCAACTACCATTAACTTGTGGATTTAACTTGAAGTCATAATACACATGGTTGGAACATTGAAACAATTGAACAACCAAAAAGCAAAGAAATTTCACATTTTGACTCATACCTCTTAAAATATGTTTTTCTCCAAATGACTTGTAGACATTCCTACATTCGATAAGCACATCTATAATGAAAGAATTGTAAAAATGTATTAACATTTTCACCAAGTTTTTGTATAAAATTAACTTAAAAAAGTGGTTTCTTTCACTCTGGAACTTTATCACCCGTTTCAAATTAACTTAAAAAAGTGAACTAATATCTTTCTTGACTTCTTTTTTCGTTCCCAAGACATCAACATTTGACGTGATGAGCACCTTGCTGAATACATCAAAAAAGACATATAGGGGGCTGGTTCCCATATCACCATATACAACACCAAGTGTTTGAAATGCCAGTGCAACTGTTTGCCAAAGAGACGCATCCTGATTCATGAACGTAAGTCTCGGTAGGTATTAAACTACTTTTCCGATAAGGTATATTTTATCGAACTGGAAAATATATTGTCTCGTATATAATTATTAAAGAAATCATCTGAGAATTTTAATTTAAATAATAATTAAATTTGAAAAAAATTCAACTAATTTACAATTTGTATAAACCCTGAATAAAATTTTATTGATTAATAAATAAATTCGAAAATATATTTAATTGCATAAATTTGAAAATTACACAAGTGTATTTATTTGACAACACTATAAAGATTTTTAAAATAATTATAAGAGGGGTGTTGTTTGAAACAATTTGAATTTAATTAGAAGAAATTTTAAATATTTAAAAACATTCATATAGTAGGATTACTTTCGTTTGTATATATTAAAATTTAAATACTTAGTGTATTTAAAGTGTTCAATATTTGAACAAATAAATAGGTTAGTAAAATAGTATAACTTCTTCTCATATTTTGTATACATTAAACTTTGTAAAGTAGTATTTTCGATATAGAATAATTGATTGCAAATTATAATTGAGTTCGAAAAAGTGCATATTTTCCTGTTGATCCAAATTTTCATATAAAATTATAAAACGTTGTACATATCAACCTTCATCATTTTTATATTTGTCAACCAGTAATATCAAAATTAGCGAGGATGCAGGAAGTATTCATTGTAGCAGATATCGACGACAAGCTTCCGTCTATACGCGATCATCATGTCTGCAGAAACTGTCTCTATTGGGTACTCTAAAATAAAGCATTCTATGTATTTGAGTAGAAAAATTCTACAATTTGTCCTGCGAAATAAATAATTTTATATTCAGCGTAATGAAAACAGTAAATGTAAAATTATACGAAACAAAATATTAGAATATTATAGTAATAAATAAATACATTATATTTTTACCCGTTATGCACAACAGGGTGATATTGTTTGATATCAATTGCTAGTGGCCTGTCTGGAATTTTCTTCACGTAGCGCCTGTAGTTTTCAAATTTTACGCTCATTAGTATACCTCTTGTTAAGTCAATCACCGCGTTTGAATGTGCTCGAATTTGTTCTGGGGTATGAACGTTGTCGCTGCAGTCGTATATTTCAACTTTCCATTCGGGAATGTTTACAAAAAATAGATACCATGTGTTGGTTGGGTAGTAACATGGAATCAATAGGTATTTGCACCTTAACCACGAACGACCAGCTGTTGGTAAAACACCATTTGTGTACTGCAAGATAACGGGGAAATTCTCAATATCTCCAATAGTATTTCTGTCCCGAATTTCTAAGTGGACCATCATTTGACGAATACACTCCGCTTCATAATTGAAGTCTAGGATTGCATATTCTTTTGAGGCTATGGAGGATTTGTCGTTGACGAGTCGCCGCAACAATGTTAATTCCTGATCAATACTCTAACAAAAAAATAGATATCATTTAAAAATATTATTTATGAAATTTAATGCATTATGAAAAATGGATTTTACTAACCATAGTAGTTATATCTTGCGTCATGTCCAGGATAGATTCGAAGAAATTCCTTTCATGTAGGTTGTTGTTTGGATCTTTCCAAAATGTTCTGCACAACATAATTTAATTTAAGTTAAAATGTACAAAATTTAAATGATGTTATCGAAGAGGATGAGATACAAATAGATTTATTACCGTGGATTATTATTTGCTATCCAATCTGTGACTGTTTTGTATCTTTCTATACAACAGTCTTCCAAAGGATTATTTGTTGGCGGTATGGAAAACTGTACCTTTTTTCCTTTGTTTCTTTTTTCCACTACTTCTGTGGAAATATTCTCCGTCTGTTGAGATGCTGATGCATGTTGTTCAGTAGGGCTCATATGGACAGGAGCATCTTCATGAAGAGAATGTACAAGATGTTCCATGTGTGATTCCCACATGGATAATTTGTCCAGAAGGTTGAGATTTTGTTCATTAATGTAAGTTCGTACTGAACTTAAATTGGTATCCATGTGGTTTTGCATGGTAGAATGCATGGCATGATTTTCTTCTTGTGACATGTGATGTTGGTTAAATAAATCTCTTTGTTGTTGAAGAATGGTGTCATACCGATGTTCTTGTCTTTGTGATTGTTCCATGATGGTTGTTTCCAAGTGGTTGTACAACTGAGATACATCTGATGCAATGTTTGTTATCATATTGTTGCATAAATGAGACACATCTGATATAATATGCTGCCTATGTGTGTCCAACAGTTCTTCAATTTCTTGTCTTGTGATGTAATTAGAACTGATATGAGGAGAGTCTGAAGTAGTTGGAATGGGAGTAGGAGGAGTAGGTGGCGTGGTATCAAGTTGATGGAGGTGTTGAGGGACATTGTCTGGTTGATCTAGGTGTTGAGGGATATTGTCTGGTTCTCCTGTGATAATTCTGTGAAGTAAATTATGTTCGTGGTCGTCTGGCATTGAAAGAGATACATACCAGATTGTTTGTAATTCTTGATTTGTAGGTTGTAATATTATCTTTGCTAAAATCTGTAAGCATAATAAAATATTTAAATAATGTGTTTGAAATTTTTGCAGTAAAATTTAAGTATACTGTTAGAAGGAATGTAATGAATACGTGAAATGCCTCTTGAGTAGATAAAAACTGTCTGATTGCATTTTCGGTTAACACTCTCTGTGGCCTCCATCTGTACATTCTTGGTGTTCTTATTACTCTACCTGTAGGTTGTCCAAATGTTCGGCCAATTCGAGGAAATGCTTCGTATATCCAATACTTATATGAGTAGAACTATATATTAGATATATAAGATTAAAAATCAATGAATAAAATATAAATAAAGCATATAAAAAATTAAAAATAGAAGAGTAATACCTGAAAAGCAAGTGGGTATCTATGCAGTGAATATTTTGATTCAAGTTATTCATTCTGGTGCATTCTTTGTACTCGTTCTACATGTGATGCTTGTAATGATTTTAGTAAAACATTATATGATTGGCGGCCCCACGGATATGCAAGAAAAGCATCAACATTTTCAACCATGGATAAAGTTTTTTGATCAATATATCTTCCTATAGGCTTCAAAATGCATTCTACGAGCATTACTAAGCCAAGTTTGAATTTGTCATCTTCATTTTCACAAAGGTGAAATGCTTCATGTTTACCTTTTATTTATTTTTTTGTAAGAAAACAAAAATAAAAGATAAGCCCCAATTTCATTACTATTTCTCGATTCCCTCCAATTTATGATGCTACCAGTAAGTAATAGAACTAGAAATTTCTTTTTACAAGCTCATTATGTTATACTTCTACTTTTTCCCTCCTCATCCAGTCGGGCTACATAATGCATAAAAAACAAAATGCTTAAGTTTTCTATGATGTGTCTCTATTAACATGATTTTATTCGTTACTCGATAGTTCTTGTAATATAAAGTTATTTAGTTATTGTAGTTCTTGTAATCTAAGTGGACTCAAAATCTAGACAATTTTTTTTAAAAATTCAATTTGGACTAAAAGTTAAAATCGACTAACTGAACCAAACCAAACAGAATTGGTTTGTGTCAGTTTGGTTTAAGAGCTAGAGCGACTTGGTTTGGGTTGAAATTCACTCAAACTAACTAATTTGGTTTTGATTTTGAGTTCGAGTCGAAACCGACCCAACTATACCACGCTGAGGCCTAAACCCATTTCTTTGAAATCAAGTTTTCTTCTTCTTTATCTTCCACTTCTTAGAAAAAATAATTAAGAAAAAAATAGTTTGGATGAGAAGAAAACCTTATCCATTCATGTTGATAATGTGGATGAAAAGAAATTGGTAAGGTTTTCTACCTTTCTTGTTCAGTTTGTATAGCCATGGGTCCATAAAACATATAAAGGTACCTAGTGAAAATAAATGTCTGGAAGAAAGGAAAAAGATGAAGTTTAGTTGTCGTATATTTATTAAAATCTAGAATTCTTCATTTTTATTAAATTAGGTATATAATTATAAATTTGTTATGGTATATTTGTTAAAACTACATTTTAATTGTGGTGTGAATATAATGCGGTGCACTTAATAAATTTTGTGGTGGTAATATAATTAGTATAATGCTTCTTGGACAGTGTTATTGACATTGATATGGTGACACGTGATGTTTGTTTGTTTTTTTTTTTTTTCAAATTGTTCAATCATATGTCATGTGTTTTCTATATATTTTTCTAACTTGTGTAGCATAACTCATATAATTATCCATAGTAAAAATAGAATCCTTACCTAAAAAGTCGGTGATCGGCCACAAAATTTTAGGTGTTAGCCCCAACTCGTCCTATAAATAGTGCCCTAAATCCTAAAGATTGGTGTTGTCGAGCCATTGTGACCCTTTATTTCGAATTTCGAACTCCAACTACGATCTGTATCATCTCGGAGGTACCACACACTGCCTCCGTGGACTCTTTTTCTCTCTCTATGCTCAGTAGTACTAGGAGTGTGTGACTTGTTTGGTCCCATTATTTGGCATTACCATTTTTGGAATAATACTTTTTGGAAAAAATACAAGTGAAAAAGAAAAAAAGTTTTCAATCTACATTTAATATTATTTTATAAAAGATTGTGTAGTTGAAAATATTGCCCTTGCCTTAGACTTGTTCGTAAGACACGAGTCATTGTGGAATACTACAATGACAATGAACAATGGTGCCATGGTTCCTGTTCGCGTGCACATAGTACTCATCTCTACCCAACATGATAAGACTATCACTAATGATGAGAATAGATTGCCGCTAACCTTAAGGAGCATTAAGCCATTTATCGCCGAAAAATACCTTGATAAGAAGACCGTTTTCCATCTCAATCCATTAGGCCGTTTTGTTATTGGTAGTCCCCATGGTGATGCTTGTCTCACTGGATGTAAGATCATCATCGACACATATGGTGGCTGTGTTGGGAAATTTGATGACTTCACCTTGAGGGATTGGAGAATAAAGCAATGAATGAAAACCAGAAAAAAAAGATCACCAATGAAAGCAACGAACCAAACACCAAATCGGATTTGAAAATGAACACCGATGGTTTGAACACGATATCGCTGTCCTCAAACTATATTTGCTCTCTTTCGGATTGAAATAATGCTTATTAGAATTAAGGCAAATAGTTTCAGGATTTAAACAAGCCTTGTATAGAATTAATACCCAAGCATTAAGTATAATTCTCCAAAACTTGAAGAACACTAAAAAAGAATTTGAATATGATGAAGAACATTGTGGTTTCTTGTTATTTTTTTTTGGATGATTTTTGTTCTTGAATATGGCTATGATTTTTGTATGTTTTCAAAAATATTATAATGATCACAAACCAGCTATATATAGCCAAGAGATATGGTCATACGAAGTGGTGCCAAAACCCTCCAAAAGCCACCAAAAATTTGAACAAAATGGTAACTAACGACTCTTTTAGCCTTCATGCTATTGCACAGTTTAACATTATGCGACTGCATAGTTCTCTTCACGACCATGGATTTTAATCCCTGCCTTGGTATCACGGACTGCAACTTTACATAAGCCCTGTGACCCTGTCGCAGCCGCATTTTGCCTAACTTCGGTTGCACATTGTAAATATTTTATTTCAATTGTAAAATAGTTAGAAATTAGAAAATTTTAGTATGATTCTAGAGACTTTAAACATCTACTCCCGTCACTTGAGTTTTTGTTCAGAATGCTATTATAGGGGGTATTAGTCTTTCAAACATTTTCAAGCTTTCTAGTGTTCGCTCCCTATAATAGCCATTACAATTTCCTGCTTTCGTCTATTATAATATTCAGCTTTCAAGTAATCAATGATCAAATTAATTTCAATTTCACGTTGTAAGCTTTCATTAAATTGTGATCAAATTTACTTTCGTCCCGACACGACTGAGAAAAGGTGGAAGGTAGTCTAGCGGAGCAGACTATTACCATACGGTGTCCCTTTTTGTGCTAAGAAGAAAAGTAACCCGTGAAAGTTGGTATCAGAGCCGCGGCTCAAGATCTTGATAAGAAAACTATGAAAATTGACCCAAATTTTTCGAACACCACAAATGTGGTAGATGTTCGAAAGAGGAATACGAAACAGCGCGTAGATACGCTTGAGGTAACAACTAATAGGTTGGTCTATGCCTGGAGGGCCTCGAGGAAAAGGTCGAGGCGGTAGAGACGAAAATTTGGGAACTATGCATCTGGCTGGATGAAAGCTAAAAGGCTTGCACAGCTATAACTGAAGTCGTTGCTATCATACTTGATCTACAAGATGAGATGGGAGCATTGAGAGCTCAATTACTAGTGCTTCAACGTACGGTTGACAATGGGCAATCCACCGCACAAGAGCCTGTGCATAGGCTCAAAATTCCAAAATCGTGTACCTACGGAGGGGCACGCGATGCTAAAGAAGTTGAAAACTTCTTATTTGAAATGGAACAATACTTTCTCGTAGCTTCGATCAATGACGAAGCAAGAAAGGTGACAACAGTTACCATGTATCTTGGTGGGAATCAAAACTATGGTGGCGGACTAAATATGCTGATATCTAGGCCAACAAGGTCCGAACAGATTCTTGGGATCTTTTCAAGGAAGCAATCAAATCTCAATTTTCCCAGAGAATGTGGAATATAAGACACGTTGGGCCTTACGAGAATTGAAACACACTAGCCCCATCAGGGAGTATGTGAAAGCCTTTTCGGGACATATGCTGAATATCTGAGATATGTAGGAGAAGGATAAGCTATTTGCCTTCATGGAAGGGTTGAAACCATGGACACGTACGGAGCTTCAAAGGCAGAAGGTTACTGATTTGAGCACGGCCATGAGAGTTGCCAAATGTGTGAATGACATCAGTTGGAATTTAGAAAAGATCGGCCCTCAGGGAATAGTCAAACTATGGGAGGTGGGAACAGACCTCACATACCCATCTTAAACTTAAATGAGGGAAAGTGTTACCCTCAGAACAAGGGATGAGCCTATCACAACAGCCGTCAAGGAAACTATAGCGGCAACACCAGTAATAATTGGAATAAAAGAAAAGCAACAGGGGCATATCTGATGTTACTCCTAAATTGATGTGCTTTTTATGTGAAGGACCTCATCGGGTGGCGGAGTGTCCTAAAAAATGGATGGTAAATACATACTGTTAACTAGCAGTTGGTGGATCAAGTTCAAAGCAAGATGCCCCACAAGCTAGCTGTCATGGCGACACTGATTCCTAAGAGGATAAGAATGTAGTTGGTACATTCTCGCATCGGTGTAATACAATATCGCATCGAGCTACTAAAAGGGACAATGTTCTTTCAAAAGAGGCAAAGAAAGAAGAACCGAAGGCTCGCATTTGCTGGGTAAAAGGTCTAATGTACATTGATATGAAGATCAATGGAAAGCCAATTAGGGCAACGGTGGATACCAACGCTACTCACGACTACCTTGCAATAACTGAAGTAGAGCAACTCGGACTTGTCCTAGAGAAAGGTAGTGGGAAGGTTAAGGCAATCAACTCTGTTGCTCAACTAATAGTTGGAACAACGAAATTGGTATCAATCAAAGCAAGTCCTTTTGAAGGAAGGACAAATCTGTCGGCAGTTCAAATGGATGATTTCAATCTTATTCTGGAATTGAAATTTCTTCGGGATACAAAAACAGTAGTGTTACCATATGCTGATTCACTAATGATGATGGACAGTAAATCGTGGGTCATCACTACTCAAGGTGGCAAGATGGGCGAGAAGAGTATCTCGACCATGCAATTTAGTAAGGGTTTGAAGAGGAATGGATCATCATTCTTGTGCACTCTTCGACTAAAGGAGATCGAAGAGGCGACTGGTTCTACTCCAAAACCTGTCAGAAGACTTGTTAAGGAATTTAAGGACATCATGCCGGAGGAGTTACCAAAGAAATTGCTACCAATGAGGGCAATTGATCATGAGATTGAACTCATTCCAGGTGCCAAGCCTCCCGCTAGGGTACCGTATCGTATGTCTCAGCCGGAGCTTGAAGAGCTTCGAAAATAGTTCGGAGAAACATTGGAAAGTGGGATTATCGTATCTGCGAAATCACCAATTGGAGCTCCCATGTTATTTTAGAAAAAGGCCGATGGTTCTCTTAAAATGTGTTGTGATTATCGAGCCTTAAACAAGATCACTGTAAAGAATAGTTATCCTGTTCCGCTAGTTGCCGATTGCTTCGATTGACTGAGCCGGGCTAGGTACTAAATAAAGATTGATCTCAAATCCGGATACTGGCAAGTTCAGATCAAGGAGGAAAACGAAGCAAAGACTACGATGGTAACCAGATATGGAGTCTTTGAATTCAAGGTAATGCCTTTTGGCTTGACAAACGCTCTAGCAACATTTTGCATGATGAAAAATCAGGTACTTCATGGGTTCTTGGATTATTTTGTGGTGGTGTACCTAGATGATATAGTCATCTATAACGAAACATTGGAGGAACATGTGCAACATGTAAGGCAGGTTTTTAATCTGCTACGAGAGAATGAACTCTACACCAAACTGTCCAAATTCTCATTCACTCAGACGTGAATTAGCTTCTTGGGTCACATCATCGAGCAATGCAAAATACGCATGGATGCGAAAAAGGTTATAGCCATCAAAGATTGGCAACCACGAAAGAATGTACATGATGAGCTTCATTTCTCGGGTTATACAATTACTATCGCTGATTTGTGAAGGGATATTCTGAAATTGCATTGCCCATTACGAAATGACAAAGAAGGATAAGGATTGGGACTTGTCATCCTAATGCCAAAATGCGTTCAAAAGGTTGAAGAAATCTATGTGGACGAACCCGGTGTTAGCCTCACCAGATATGACGAAGCCTTTTGAAGTGCATTTCGATGCCTCAGGCTTTATACTTGGTGGAGTCCTCATGCAAGGACACCCGATTGTGTATGAGAGCCGGAAGCGGAATCAGACGGAGCGTCGTTATTCGGCACACGAAAAGGAGTTGTTGGCGGTAGTTTATTACCTTAGTTGATGGCGTCACTATCTGCTTAGGTCTCCTTTCATTGTGAAGACATATAATACTACAGTAAGTCACTTCATGTCTCAACCAAAGCTATCAAGCAAACATGCTCGCTAGCAGGAACTTCTTTTAGAATGTAATTTTATGCAAGAGTACTGTCCCGGATCTAGCAATCATGTTACAGATGCTTTTAGTCGTTGAGCCGACTTGGCCACCATTTACTCTATTACTACTCTTTCAAGGAGCACGGTTACTACAAACATAAGGGACCAAATTCGGGCACTTTAGGATAAGGACCCGGCTACTCAATATTTGGTCGACCTCATTAAACAGGGAAAGACTCGTCAGTTATGGCTCAATGAGGGCCTCGTAAAGACTAAATGAGACATCCTCTATGTTCCTAAAGGCGGAGATTTGAGGAAGTCATTAATCACGAAATGTCACGACACGATTTGGGCAGGGCATCCTGGAGATGAATGTACTTTTGCACTACTGCAGCGTGCATACTACTGGCCTCAAATGCGGGATGACATTGTAATTTATGTGAAAACTTGCCTTGTTTTTCAGCAAGATAAGTCAGGTCATTAGAAAAAGGCAGACTTGCTAGAGTCCCTTTCCGTTCCAACTAGACCATTCGAGAGCGTATTGATGGACTACATTATTGGTTTGCCAAAGGTTGGAGATTGTAGCACCATCATCGTCGTGGTAGACTGTATATCCAAGTATGCAACTTTCATCGCAGTGCCCAAGTATGTATCAGTCGAAGAGACAGCTCAATTCTTTTTCAAACATATTGTCAAATACTAGGGACTGTCGAAGGACATCGTCAGTGATCGGGACCCTAGATTCACTAGCATATTTTGAATCGAGTTGTTCAAACTTCTTGGTTCAACTTTGAGCATGAGCTCTAGCTTTCACCCACAATCTAATGGATAGACGGAGCACTTCAATTCTATTCTAGAAGAACATCTTCGGCACTTTATCTCTACTTCGCAGAAAAATTGGGTGAAACTTTTGGATGCAGCTCAGATGTGTGTCAATGCCCAAAATAGCTCTACCACCAATAAGAGTCCTTTTGAGATTGCTACTGGCTAGCAACCGATACTTCCTCATACTGTCGATATCGATCAAAGTACCAAGTCCCCTCAAGCAAAAAGCTTCTCTCAAGAGTGGAAACAAAACATTGAAATTGCTCGGAGTTATCTTGAGAAAGCTCAGAAACGATACAGAAGTCTACAGATCTAAAGTTCCGTTTCATTGAATTTAATGTTGGATATATGGTAATGGTGAAACTCCCTGACAGAAATTGCTATAAACCGACAAGAGGGAAAGATTCAAGATTGGTGCCGAAATATATTGGACCATTACCCATCGTGAATAGAATTGGAAAAGTTGCATACAGAGTTGCACTCCCTTTATGGTGCAAAATCCACAAGGTCCTTCATGTTGGTGTACTCAAGCCATATTTTGCCGACAAGGATGATGCATCCAGAAATGAACCAAAGCGACCCGTGTTTGAACTGAAAAGAGCTGGAAAGAAGGTTGCTGAAGAGACTCTTGATCATCGAACTACTCGAGCTTCTAGAAAACATCATCAAGAGTACTTGGTTAAATGGAGAGGATGCAGCAGCGATGAGAATACTTGGGAAAGTGAAAAAGACCTTGAAGCCTTCAAACCATTAATTGAAGCATATCATTCATTGATGGCTCCAAGGACGTCGCCAAAACAAACGAGGGAGAATGTCACGGACCGTAGCTTTACATAAGCCCCGTGACCTTGTCGCAGCCGTAGTTTGCCCAACTTTGACTGCAATTTGTAAATATTTTATTTCAATTGTAAAATAGTTAGAAATTAGCAGTGTTCTAAAATGTGGCAAAATGCGTTGCTTAGGCGCGTATAAACACAACGCGTGGCCAAAATGTGTCGCATTTAATCTATGCGTGAAAAAATGCGGTCAACACCTGTGTTGACCACTGAAATGCGCGCAAATGCTCAATAATGCACGCCTTTTTAAATTTAAAAAAAATTCTTTTAATTATATTTATTTTTTAGTTCTTCTTTTATCTTTTATCTTTTAATTATAAATTTTCCAAACCTCCAACCTACAAAAGGCAGGCCCAAGAAGCATAATAAATTTATGTTGGCCCATTATTTTATAGGCACAATTTCATGTCCTTCCTCTGTAGGATTCCAATGTGGGATCAAATGGTAAGTGAAACATTGACATTTCTTGGTGCAGGCTTGCAGCAGCCAGTGGAATTTCCACCCACGCACAAGGGTTGTCTCTTCCCATACCAACAATCCACAGACACCGCAAGCACACCTCAAACACTCTCATTCATGAGTAGCACACACCAAGTCCCACACGTATCCTTCATCTTCTCAAGGTATGATCTTTATACTCTCAAGCCCTAACTCTGTTTCTTCATGTTTCTTGGAATTTTGTGTTTTTTAAATATCGATTGGGGCGTGGGGGTTAGGTAGTTTTTGGGGCTTGAATTGATGAGTTTGCCGTGCTTAAATTTTGGGCTTGACTGCTCTTCTATTGTTTCCCAGTTCTTGCTTCCATTGGATTGCCTGCAACGTGTTCGACAGAATGTTTAAGTGTTCCCTTAGGCTAATTTTTCCACACTTGTTGATGCAATACTAAGTTTGGAACCAGCTGGGAGTCTTCAAGACAGAAGAGGCAACTGGCACGTGGAATTTATTTTCAGTTTTATCTTCAGTAACAGATTAATTATCCCACAAACTCCATTATTTCAGTTGGTTACATGGGACTTGTTGTACGTGGGATGTTCTACAATTTAGTTTTTAGTTCATGGTTAGTTTGTGGTCTAGTTTCAGCTGGTTTTTAGCTTGTTAGTGGGTTAGTTAATTATCTGTAATCATCTATATAAAGCCTTCAGTTGTTAATGAAAGAAGACAAACTTGAAAATCCCAATTGCTTTCTCTTGGAATGATTCCATAACACTTGGAAGTGATTCCTAATTACATGGGTCTTGTTGTACGTGGGTTTGTTTCACTTCTACTGGCATGTTTACTCTCTCATATCCGTAATTACCTCTCTATGTACTTCAAATTCACCCCCATTCCCCCATGTTGGTGATGCTTACTTGTTTACGTACTTAATATATTTAATGATATAGTAAACAATTTATTTTTTTTATATAAAAATATATTTAATGTCTTAAAAATAATTAAAATAATATTAAAAATATGAAACGCATTATGACGTTTATTCTTCGCATTGACACGTCTAAACTTGTGATTCTTGATTCTCAACATTGACGCCTCGCAACGCATTACGCATTTTAGAACATTGGAAATTAGAAAATTTTAGTATGATTCTAGAGATTTTAAATGTCTACTCCTGTCACTTGGGTTTTTGTTCAGAATGCTATTATAGGGGGTATTAGTCTTTCAAACATTTTCAAGCTTTCTAATGTTCGTCCCATGCACTAGCCATTGTAATTTCCTGCTTTCGTCTATTGTAATGTTTAAATTTCAAGCAATCAATGATCAAGTTAATTTCAATTTCATGTTGTAAGTTTTCTTTAAATTCTGATCAAATTTACTTTCGTCCCGACACGATCGATAAAAGAAGGAAGGTAGTCTAGCGGAGCAGACTACTGTCACAAGGTGCCATTTTCTGTGCTAAGAAGAAATGTAACCCATGAAACTTGGCCTATGCAACCTTATCCAAGTATTTGGCATCCAATATTGATTTTCATTCCACATTATTCCACAATTGTTTTTTTTATCAACTTTGAACAATATTTTTCTGGGTAGCCCATGGTGGTGGTGCTTTATCTGGAAATGACCCAACCAAGGTGGACAGAAGTGACGCCTACATAGTTAGATAGGCTGCCAAGAGCATTGTGGCAAATGGACTTGTCAGGAGGTGCATTGTGCAGGTCTCATATGCCACTGGTGTTCCAGAGCCTTTATCAATTTTTGTGGACTCTTATGAAATTGGAAAGATTCTTGACAAGGAAATTCTTAAAATTGTGAAGGTCCCCTTAAATGGGAGAAAGCTGAAGCGTAAAAATAATCGATTTAGTAGTGCTTGGTTGATGTTTACTTAAAGTGAATGAATCATGTACATGTTTTACTTTTGCTGCTTCCTATTTGGAAGAGCCTTATGTTTCAAATTCGTTTCTAACTGGATATTTGTTACTTCTTTGTAATTCAATCATCTGTTATTTGCCAGTTAATTTTCCTTCAGCTTCCCCCAACTCCACTCTATTTAAAAATTAAATTAATGCAAATTTCTTTTTCAGTGAATACACGAATGTTCACAAATTGAACGCTACGTCAGGTGTGAGTGATGTAAGTTGAGATTGAGTGGTTGCATATATGTGATTATTCAATTTTGTTTGGTTTTGGTTAAATCCCACAATACTCTATTCTGAAGTACGCAAACTGGACAGATATTACTCAATACCACATTTTGAATAAAAATGGTTCGAGTGTATGGGGATTTGAACAATTCTCAAATGTGAAGAAGGTAACATCTAAACATATTCTTCTTGACATTGTAATTTATGTGCAATCAATTTTGACTCTAGTTGCAGAATGTTTTTTCAACATGCTCTCCTTGTTTGTCTTGCTTGCATCTACTTGTTACGCTCGTAAAGTCTTCAACGACTTCTTTACTAGCTAAACCTTGATCTTGATTCACGTTCGTAGGTCTAGGTAAATTTGTGGCTTTACTGTTCGGTTTATACCAATTTTTTTGTGACATAGGACCCCGCATCTGCTATTCACTAGCGGAGCCCCGACCACCTCGAAAGGGCGGAGGCACGACCACTATGAGTGCGCACTGTGTGTAAACCCCGCTTCATATGTAGTAGTCCGCAAACCACATAGGAAAGGTAAACCGCATTAGGCAAGCCCAGTGTGGCGGGCTCGATAAAGGAAGTGCTGGTAGAGGATTCGAACTCGTGACCTTAGGTGTTCGCGTTCACTTGTTCTATCAACTCGGCCACTCCCGAAGGGGTTATTTTTGTAGTTTTTTAATAGGATCAAATGTTGATAACATACGTGAATATATATGGTTGGGACAAAAAATAGTAAATCCACACTCATTTAATCCATTGGTAGCCAAGAGTTATTTTGCTGTCTATAGTATGTAGCATCTTAACCGCTGGTTAGACTACTGTGGGAATTGCTTATTTAGCGCTCGTTTCTCCCTCATTATTTCATATTATAATGAGAGTCATTATTTCACATTATAATGAGAGAATGATAATTTTTTGGAGAATGTGTGGTTAAAAAAAAAAGTTATTGAATTTACGTATAATATTATTTTATTGAAAAATGTTGGTTGCTAAGAAAAGAAAGAAAAATAAATTATAATTTAATGAGGGCCAAATAGAGGCTGATGTCATATTTGTCTATACAAAATTTAAAGGTCTAAAAGTTTATCGTCTAAAATTCAAATTTTTATACATTATTGAAAATAAAGTTCTGCTTGGAGTACATGGTAGGGGTTCATAGATCCCCAATCGATACCTCACAATAGGGAGGGTGGGTGAGATTTTTTTGACAATTTTTTTATTACCATAGGTACCGCATGGGACCCACCATTGTGAGGATATGTAAAACTTCTGTGAAGAGAGTTTCTGTACATATATCTCAACTCTTGAAAATATTCACTAGCCATTCATGTAATTATGGGGATGTTTTTAAAGCTCTCTTAAGTAGGGGTGTAAGCGGTTCGATTTTATCGATTTTTGACAAATTTTCAAATTAAACTATTTAAACCGGTTTGAGAAAAACTCAAACCTACATCAAACCATTTTGAACGGTTTGAAAAAACTCAAATCTAAACCTAACGGTTTGATTCAGTTTTAAACCGTCGGTTTCATCGTATATTTTTTTTTTTTTGCTTTTATGTCATTAATTCATTGAATTCAATATATATTTATATCTTACTAGCAATAAATCTAAAACAACTAAATATATGTACTATAAATTTAAATACCAACTAAATTCAAGTGAAATCATAATAATAGTTTTTTGTTCACCCTTTTTAGATTAAGAAGTTACGATAACATTGCAATACAAATTTAATAAACTAAATATAAAGCTCAAAATATCTATAAACTAAATATTTATTTGAAAGCATATAACTCCATAATATAATTACTGAGATATCAATAAAACAACACTTTAAATGATAAACTCTACACCTATTGGATCAAAATCCAAGACTTTAATAGGCTAACTGAACAAATATTATCTTTATTAATTCAAAACACTTAAAAAAATAATTTAACAAAATATCTAAGCATACAATAAAAATATAACAATTAAATTAATACAAGTATAGTTGTCACACTGGAGTCATTGTTGGTTTCTATTAGCTTATTAAACAGCTCATCCACATATCAAATTGCACATGAACACTTTTTAGCTTCTATTGACACATATTTTATCATGTCTAATTAGTCATAAAACAAGAGTATGTTCACACAAATAGAATAGAATCATGTACATAGTAGATAAAACCGTTTCCATTGAAGTAAATAAATTTATTTCGCAATCATCTAATAATTGAGAGAAATGCGAAACCCATATAATTTCAGATTTTTTTTTTACCTCAGTTTGCTCAAACAAAATTATTGATATAAAATTTTATTCGTAACAAATATTATCACTTAAGACTCAGGATCACTGTCTTCGATTTGGTGTGGTGCTGGTGGATCAAGGCTGTGTCGGATGTCGGCTGAATTTTATCTGAATTCTAAAGAGAAAAATGACTTTTGATATATTAGGTTAGTCTTGAGATTATTAGATATAAATTAAGATTATTGGATAATAATAATATACTTGTAATAGAAAATTAGAAATTGACAAAAATACCCACACATAAAAAAACTATTGAATTTTACATATTTGAATTTTTCATTTTTTCATTTTTATATATTTTTTCGCTGGTCCGGTTTGGTTTTAAACCGCAATTAAAATTATCAAACTTAAACCAAATTGTTTTTGACCGGTTTTGTTTGATTCAAAACCATTTCGTTGATGGGTCCATGTGACACCAAACCGACGATTTCTAAAATGTGGTTTTGGTTCGATTTTTCGGTTTGATGATTTTTGCTTACAATCCTACTCTTAAGTACGAGACAACTTTATGTCACCAGTTCTTTAAGATTTGCTCAAGTTTATCAAATTATGTCATTCTTCATTTTAACCACACATTCTCCAAATAAAATAATATTACATACAAATCAAAAAATTTCATCACTTTTTCACTGCACATTCTCAAATCAATCACTATTCCAAAATTCCTATTCTCCTCCAAATTTCTGGAGTAACTTAATTTTGACTCTCGAAAACATTACTTACTAGAACCTAGAAGAAAAATGATAAATGCCCTGGGCCACATGGGCCCTGCACGGCCGAACCTATAAATGCCCGTTTTAGTACATAACAATTCGAATCAAAGGAGGGGGAAACCACGGTATCCTCCTCGAGGTTCTACTTCTTGCACAGGGCATACATTGATGTATGCCCAATGTGCCACTAGAATTATCCATCCTCCTCGCCCAAGACGAGACCCTCTATCATAATAATTGGTGCTGATGCGGTTTGGTGTTCTGATTGAGGGGCAATGGTGGAGATTTGTAGACGAAGGTAGGTAGGGCGGAGCCACAGTATGCGACGGCCAAGACGCCAGTGTGGTGGGACATAGAGAACTGCCAAGTACCCAGGAGATTCCACCCTTGCGCCATTCCGCAGAATATAAGTTCGGCGTTGGTCAGCAAGAATTACTGCGGACCTGTTTCCATCTCCGCCTATGGAGACACCACCTGAATCCCCACTTCTGTTCAACAAGAACCCTCCAGTACCGGCATTGCCCTCAACCACGTCCCTGCTGGCATACATATACATCATTTTCCTTTTCCTGTTTTCTTTCTCCGTAAGATATAATATAAGTCTGTGTATAATTGTATACTTATAAGCATCAATATTCTGTTCTGTGGGTTTTAAGAGGGAAAGGTGAACCCCTAGGCATATGTAAATGAGTTTTATGATGATTTAATTATGTTAAGGAATTTGTTTGCGGATTTATTTTTATTTGAATATCTCTATTGACAACAATTGCTGAGATGGATCCATTGAGCTATAAAGAGTGTTGCAATTTAATCTTTTAAATTTTAGAGACCTTAATTCAATGGGATCAAATAATAATTTCTATTGGGGGAAATATTTTAGGGTTTCTGAATTGGTTATTATTGAATCAAATGTTCTGTAGTCGAAACTAATGCTTGTGATGAAGGAAGAATTTAGATAGTTTTTACAGGCATTTGATGCAAGTGTTTGTATGATGAACAGGGGTTAAAGATGCAAGTGGCAAGAAGATATTAGTTGATATGTTGTTCCTGCCCCGGCAAATTATTTACTAATATCGGGAGATGGGGATTTTTCAAATGCGCTCCATCAATTAAGTATGCGTAGATATAATATCCTTCTGGCATATCCTCTTCAAGCATCTGTGGCTCTTGTTGCAGCAGCAAAGTGTGTCTGGGATTGGATGAGTCTTGTGTATGGTGAATTCCATTTCAGAAGCAGTGAACATTCTGCTGATACCAATGCTTCTCGCCATGAAATCATGCAGACTTCAGTTAGTGGCACCATTCCTAGGATCAACTTGCTTATACCAATGCCAGTAGTCTTGCATTGGGAGATCAAAAGTTCTCTAGTTCTGCAAGAATTACTGATAACTTTAAAATGGTGTATGTTCCAAAAAATTTCAATCAGCCCAACATAACAAGACCATCAAGTTTGCGTGTCAGGTATCTGGAAAGTAAAGATAGAAGACAGGATTCACACCAACCAGCGCACTGGAAAAACCATTTAAGAGAGCTCCGCAGAAATTCTGTCACATCCTCAAATTTTGTCGCATCAAGTACATCTACTCCTAATGTGTTTAATGGAAATCTTGATCGCTCATCTAGCGATTCCAGTGATAATAAGCAAAATTTGTGTTATCAGTTTATACATCCTAAACCTGCTTTTGTCCCAGATAAATTGTTTTCGTCAAATTCTCATTACAATACATCCCAATCATTTTCTTTAAGATCAGATGAAACTGCGGTTTCTAATCTGCTGTCTGCAAAACAGCCAGAAATTGGCAAGCTTAGTATTTCTGATTATCCCAGAAATTTACAGAGTGAACCTACTGTGAACCAAAATAATATAGAATGTAGAATATATCGTTGGCATTGTCGAACCCCAGTGATGTTCATACGAATGATTGTGGCAACATTAAGCCCATGAGCGAGTTGATTTTCAATGACAATCAAAACTTACTCTCTCTTCATTCTGATAATTCTCTTCCTTCATCCTACTCAGTGGAAGCTAAAAATATGTCTGGTAATGGAGTTTGGGGAAGTCAAGGACTAATGTCACCTTCTGAAGACATTCAAGGCTTTGTAGATGTCGTTTTTCATGCTTTGAATACACTGAAAATTGAGAAGATTGTGCCCACAGAAGCAAACATAATTGATTGCATTTGTTATGATAATCCGAAATACCGCAATATTGATGTGAAAATAGCTTTGAATTACGCACTTGAGCAACAAGTGATTAACAAACAACATTTAGGTGAGCTGGAGCTTTATCTTCATAGGAATGAGAGACTATGGTCATGTGAGAACCCGCTTGGCAGTAATATTGTGAAGTACTCAGAATCAACTTGGGTTGCAATTCAGAAATTCGTAACTTCCTCCACTGGGAGTATGGGAATGATTGCATCTGAATGCAGGTAATTTTTTTCTGATGTATTTTTGTTTTACCATTTTCTAAAGGGAAAATTGCAGCCATGGTTTCCAGCTTTTACATATTAAAGCTCAGAAAGTTCACACATAATTGATGGCGACTAGTGGCAGTACATACATAGCATCACTGCTTTATCTGAGACATTAATTTTGTTAGGAGGGATCTTGAAGGTATATATATCCATGCACAGACATGGGAGGAAATATGTGAATATGACCGGTTGACCCTGACCATATTTCCAAAATGGCCTTTGACCATATTAAAAAAAAAGTGTTAAAATAGGGCATATTCCACATTTGCCCTCATCTTCCTCACAAACACAAACAAGGCGAAAAAAGGGAAGAAAAAGGAAAAAAGAATCTCAGTCGGATCTAGTCGACCACAACCCCTTTCACAGTTGGCAAGCCAACCACCACATCTATTCATCGGAGAAGTGAGGTTAGTTTTTTGTTATTATAGTTTTGATTTTTCTTGAATGATGAAATTTATATTTAACAATTATTTAGTTTTTTGTTCATTATTTAGGTAGATGGTTGAGTATAAATGTTGGATTTATTGTTATTTGGATAAAAAACAAGTTTTTCTCGTCGGAAATGGAGTTTTCCGGTAAGAAGAAAAATTGGAAACGAACAGCCGACAATTTTAGTCACCCGACTATTTAATTTTGGTAATTTTGTTTTGTTTATACCTTAATTGTAATTTTTTTCAATTTAAAATACTTTTTAATGTTCTTGCTTTATTTTTTAAAATTTTCTTTAATTTATTTTTTATTATTTTTTTAATTTTTGGTCATTAATTTGTAATTAATTATTTTATTTTATATTGTATTTAATTTATTTTTCGTGCTTCTCCTTTAATTTATTACATCATTTATTTTTTCATTAGCGTCGATGTCTTGCATATGATAGTTACGATTTGGTTCGCTTGATTTTTTGAGATTATGTGTTATTATATTATCTCTTGTTCAATGTTCTAACATTTGAATTTTTGCAGGATGGATTATCATTTAGATGTAGAGTTGAGACGAATGGCGGGGAAAGCTATTTGGAACATTAGCTTTGAGAGTTTTAGCTCCGTGTTGGAGCTGCTCAATGATCAACATGGAGATATGCTGCGGCAGTCCTTCCTGTGGCCTCTGTACCAGTCGTGAGAGGTGCAGTATTCATGCAGATCATTGATGCATTGCTATGTTGGCCCCTTAGGCTAGTCGACGACGATGCCCTCTACTTTGACCTGGGGAGTAAGGTCGTTAGTTTCTCGATGTTTGAGTTCGCCCTAATAATTGGACTGAGGATTACAGGCAACGAGGTAGCCACTGAGACAAGAAATGGTGGTACGAGACGTACTTCCAGGGACAAGGGACGGTGCTTCTACTTCAATTAATGGGCGCGATCAAGGAGTGCGATAAGATGTTAGATATGTTGAAACTTTGGTTGGTCTACATCCTTGAGAGTGATGATGTGTCATCACAAGAAGATCGCCGTCAACATTTTCCATTTGCAAGTTGTAGACGACATTGATGCATTCAACAATTATTCATGGGGCCGAAGATGTTTTGAGGACTTCGTACACGTCTTCACCAGATCACACTTGAAGCTCAATGGTCCATGCGTAAGTACGATACATATGGATTGCCCTTGGCAGTGTAGATAAATGTTTAATATAATCAACGTTAAAACTTTTTATGCTAAATTCATATATAATAATTGTATGTATTACATATCTGGGCATATGAGATGATCTCCCTATTGGGTACTCGATTAGTCAGGTGAGGGGAGACATAAATTTGAGGGAAGGAAACAAACACACGCCGACAGAGAATACTTTTGTCGGAAGGGGTGTCAAAAGGTAGTGATCTGGGAAGGAGATGGCATGGTGGGCTGGTGCTGAAATCGTAGTTTGGCAGCAATAATTTCGTGGAAGGAAATGAATGACAGAAATTGGGAGAGAGGAGACTGATCTGGGTTGTTGATGCGTGTAATGAGGAGGGCAGCTTGGGAATTTGCATTATAATGGCTTGACTTTGAGGTTGCTGTGTTGTAAGATTTTGTTCAATTAATTATTAATAACGATCTGATTTTTGATTTGTAACGGTCCAAATTGTGTTGGTCGGTGTGCCCAGACAAGCCCTTAAAAAGCTTGTTGGAAATTGAAGTTCATCTAATTTAGGAATGGTAGTCTAATTTCATTAAAAGAAACTCATTATTTATCTCATGTTTAACCTATGTCAAAGTTTATTATGTTTGATCACTTCCACCCACTCAGTTCAATGATTAAAACACATATAATTTTCACGTATGTTTCTAAGTTATTTTTTTATTAAACACTACATAAACCTACTAGTTGTTAGAATAACATGCCAATAACCACCATTGTTTTGTGGAATAATTTGTGTGTGTGTGTGTAAAAATTCCACTCTGCCTATTAAGTATTAATTTATACTCTCTCTTTCCATATAGATATACTTGCTCTCCTTTTTTTCGTTTGTTTCAAATTATCAGGCACTTTACTTATTCAGTGTATAATTTATTTTTGAGTTTTCAAATATACTTCGATTTAATGTGAGTTGTTATTAACAAAAATAAACTACTCGTATTTAAACTATTATTTAATGTAAATGTATATTAGGGAAATTGTAAGAACAATTTATATTTCCAATTATATTATTTACATTTTCTTAATTTGTGTAAATATGGAAACAATCACATCTTTATTGGTTATATATAGATAGTATTTGATATGCGAGAATCTTTATAGTAGTTAGTAGATATTAGTCTTTTATCTAATTACGGTACCTGTTCGCGATTTTCCCATCTCAATACTTCGTTCAACTTGTCTAAATGATTAAGCATTCAACATAAACATATATCTACAAAAATTAAAATCGATCATAAAATTATATTGTTGGAAACTTTCTTGTGACATTCTAATTTCTATTTTTATTTATGTATAACTCAATTGAAATTATATGACAACTTGTACCAATTTGACCAACATTTATCAATAACCTACATAAGTAACAAAGTCTAAGATAGGCATTATCTGACTTTTTAAAAAAATTAAAAAATTATTTCTTGATAGGTATGTGTCAGCTTACCTATGTTGTACATTATTGATTTCATTCCAATTTTGTAGTGGTAAACAAAGAAAGAAAGAAAAGCAATATTTCTTACGTTGGATAATTGTATGATGGAAATTTGGAAAAAAGTGACCACATCTCCCTCTACATTCATATGAAAGAGAAATTTAAAGAGAAATTTGCATATTTAGAGTGTGTTTGGACCACATTATTTTGGAAGAATATATTATGAAATAGTAGATTGATGGAGAATATGTGGTTGAAAAAGAAGGAAACGTTATTGATGTGATGAAAAATATTATTTTATTAAAGAATGTATGATTGAAAATGAGTAAAAGAATAAGAACGAAAATTTTAATATCTACTAAATAGGGGATTAGTCTTCAAGCTTTTCTCAAAATACCTTTTTTCGTATCACTAGCCTTCATAAATTAGCATAGTTAGTCATTAAAGATGATTTTCGTCCAAAAAGCATGTTGAAATGGTATATATGGACAATCTTGCACATTATTTTAAATAAATAAATACAAAAGAAAAAAAAAAATAGAAAAAAAAAAAGCCAATCTTCTTCTTTAACCTACAATTTACCCGAAAAATAATTAAAAACAGTTGGGGCAACTGTATATGAAATTTACCCAAAAAAGATCAGTACCGTCTTCTTTAAAAAAAGGTTGGGGAATAAATATAAAAATGATCAAGTTGGCGAGCTTACATATCCCAGCAGATTTGGCAGCTGGAAGAGAAGTGAAGATTCCGGTCAACCCTTCAATTAATAATTAAAATTATTTCATATGAATTATAAAGGTACATTTCGGGACATTGTGCCTTGATAATTTTTTTTTTCCTAAAATACATGATTCTATTTTTATTTTTGACTACACATTCTTCAATAAAATAATATTACACGTAGATTCAAAAAAAATTATTATTTTTTAACCACACATTCTTTATTAATCTATTATTTCAAAATACATTCTAAACAAAAATAAGGCTCAAACAGACCTTACATATCTACATCCTAAATTAACGACAATTTATTGCTTGCTTGTGCAAAATGAATTATTAGAAATGGATTTTTTTTTTTCAAAAAAATTGTGATGAAAAAGTAAGAATAAATTTTCTAATAATTTATATGCTCCGCTTTCCGTGTAGTAGGTGAGCGCCAAATGAAGAAAATTAAAAAAAAAACATAATTTAGAAATAAAACTATCTTATTTATTATATTGAATTTATTTTTTTGACGATTAAGTCTTTTAAGTTTGTTAGATGGTAGGGAAGGAAATGAGAAATGCATACAGATACAAGTCATTGAACTTTTAATTAAATGTGTCACACGTTAATTAATATTCTATAGATAAATGATTGATATTGTAAATTTCATCAACACAAACATGAATTATATATTTGATTTTCCCTTCCAATATTCTTCAAACATTGATCTCCATACCTAATATTCCCTTGTAGTCAACAACCGACCGTTTACATGAATATGTTTCGAGTATTGAGCATATTATACATATTAGTCCCATTTTGTACGCAACACACCACGCGAGAATAATTTTAGCACCCTTAAGCAGGCATTGGTTAGATAATATATTTGGAAATAAGTAGTCCCAATGCACAATGAACGCAGCATAAGCGAAAATCAAACAACGAGCACAAAAGATATATAAAGCACAAATAAAACGTGATTTTACAAGGTATCAACGACATAAGAGAACGATAATCAATCAAGTCAATAAAACTAACATTACAAGACTTCTCTAACTCTTTCAATTTCTCTCTACACAAAATATATCTTATCGCTTCAATTCTCTCTCTACCCCTGACAGTCTCTTTGTGCTCTATGCATGTGTCACAGCTTTCCTATGCAAAACTAATATACTTAGCAACGCAAGAAAAGAAAAAAAAAAAAAGTATTCTCCATTTACAACTGGAAATGGAGTCGGACTCGACAATATTCCTACTACGTTAATTTCCTTTACCTCCTATCAAACTTAGTGGTTATGAGCAATGAGTTGAGAATATTGTTTAAAAATTTTATGCCATTTGACAGTTTCTGCGGTGTTGACATTGATAAGGTGTGTGTTAGTTAGTTTCAGTCACGTCTCAATGATTGCTTTCGAAGAAAGTATTATTTGGAACCCCCAACCTCCAAAGTCCAAATAAACGTGGGATAGTTATATATATATATATATAAATTCTAGCAAGGTAAGGTCGCAACTCATAACGCAACCTTTTTGTTACATGTAATGTTCTGAATTTAACAACTTTGGCAATTTAAGGTAATGTTTTGATCTATATTGCACTCTTGATTCTTTTGTGGAACTAGTTTTACATCTTTTTAACTTTTATTCTGTGTTTGAGCTCATTCCTTATTAAATTGTATTGATCATCAGAATTTTGCTTTTCAACAATGAACTCATTGGGTTTCTAGCTTTTCAGCTTGACGATTCCCAGCTGCATATTCAGCTCAGCTGACAAGTAGATTATACGTACTGCTTTGAAGTTGAAGGCGAGAGAATCAACAAGTATAGCTATGGCTGAAACAGAAGAGGTCATCGACAGAAGTACTGGCATTAAAGGAGGCCAAGGCGACTCGAGGAAGTCCAAGGAAAAGGAGACCACAAATACAGTTCCATTTTACAAGCTATTCTTCTCTGCTGATCTTAAGGACAAACTTTTGATGATTGTGGGCACAATTGCTGCCATTGGAAATGGGCTTAACCCGCCACTTATGGCATTTCTTTTTGGGGAACTGGCTGATGCTTTCGGAAATAACAAAACCCAGGACATTACTCCTGTTGTTTGCAAGGTAAACAAATTAAAGTCAGCAGTTCAACAAGTGTTTGTGTTTTACTGCAGAAATTCCTTGATTGATGTTGGAGATTTTCTGATTTCTATTCTCTGCTAATCTTCTTAACTTTTTCTCTAACCAATAACTTTGTATCACTTCAGGTATCACTAAAGTTAGTATACGTGGCAGTGGGGTGTGGTGCAGCCGCATTCCTTCGTAAGTAATCTTCAAAACAACACGAGCATACAAATTTGAACATTCAAATAAATGTCAGTTTTGAAGAACTACTGGAACTAATATTTAAAGTCTCTTTTCTATAGAGATGACATGCTGGATGGTCACAGGAGAGAGGCAGGCTGCACGAATTAGAAGTCTCTATTTGAAAACTATTTTACAGCAAGATATTGCTTTCTTTGATAAGGAAATAAATACAGGAGATGTGATTGGAAGGATGTCTGGTGATACAGTTCTAATTCAAGATGCTATGGGCGAGAAGGTAATATTCTTACCTGAAAGCATGATCTCATCTTGATAATTAATTTCTCCCCCAATAGATACTGCCATGTAACTGATCACCACACATACCAATGCACCGTCTAATATATTTCTTATTTTCTGCAGGTAGGGAAGTTTATACAGTTGATGTCAACATTTTTAGGAGGCTTTCTCATTGCATTTACAAAAGGGTGGCTTCTTACACTCGTCATGCTATCATCTATTCCTCCACTTGTGATATCCGGTGGAATCATGTCCTTCGTAGTATCCAAGATGGCATCACGTGGACAAAATGCATATGCTAGTGCTGCCACTGTCGTTGAACAGACAATTGGCTCCATCAGAACGGTGTGTCACTAATTCCCAATTCAATTCAGATCTTCAGAAAAATAAATTTTACAACGATTAAGTATGGATGTTAGTTCGCTCCTTGTTTTACATTTAAAAGTTTTGTCTCCTTTTTTTCCCCCTATCCAGGTTTCTTCATTTACAGGGGAGAAGCAAGCTGTGGCAAAATACGACAAGTCCCTTGAAAAGGCTTATAAATCAGGTGTACATGAAGGGTTGGCTACAGGGCTTGGTATTGGTTCAGTTATGTTTATGATGTTCTGCAGTTATGCTTTGGCTGTTTGGTATGGCGCAAGGATGATCTTGAACAAGAGTCACACAGGGGGTGAAGTCTTCACTGTAATTGTCGCGGTGCTGACTGGATCCATGTGAGTTTGCTTTCAAGTTTTTTAAATTTTAAAATTATGCATGTATTTCCACTAAAATTTTCCTATTAAGCTGTCCAGATCTGTATGTGATAGGCCATTTTCAACATTTGAAAGCAAATGGTTATATTTCAGGTCTCTAGGACAGACATCTCCTTGCATGACAGCATTTGCAGCAGGACAGGCTGCAGCTTACAAGATGTTTGAGACTATAAGTAGGAAACCAGATATAGATGTATATGATACGAAGGGGAAGATTCTTGATGACAACATTCATGGGGATATAGAATTGAGAGACGTCTATTTTAGTTATCCAGCAAGACCAGATGAGCAAATATTTAGTGGATTCTCTCTATTTATCCCTTGTGGCACAACTGCAGCTTTGGTTGGACAGAGTGGAAGTGGGAAATCAACTGTGATTAGTTTGATTGAGAGATTTTATGATCCACAAGCTGGTGAAGTTCTGATTGATGGAATTAGTCTCAAAGAATTCCAGCTTAAATGGATTAGGTCAAAAATAGGTCTTGTCAGCCAAGAACCTGTGCTTTTCACTGCAAGCATCAAGGATAATATTGCATATGGAAAGGATGGTGCAACTCTTGAAGAGATTACACAAGCGGCCAAGCTGGCAAATGCTTCTAAGTTCATTGATAAATTACCCCAGGTTTATTTCTCAATAAACATGATTTGACTCGTATTTTTTCTCAATTTAGACACTAACTAGGATCTACTTAGACTACTTATTATTAGTTGGTCTTCAATATTTAATTTTCATGCAGGGCTTAGAGACAATGGTGGGTGAACATGGTACACAGCTTTCTGGTGGACAGAAACAACGAATTGCCATAGCCAGAGCAATTCTGAAGGACCCAAGAATTTTACTTCTAGACGAAGCAACAAGTGCGCTAGATGCTGAATCAGAGAGAATAGTTCAAGAGGCATTGGACAGGATTATGGTAAACAGAACCACAGTCATAGTTGCACATCGTCTCGGTACAATTAGGAATGCCAATATGATAGCAGTCATTCACCAGGGGAAGGTGGTAGAGAAAGGTATATTTAAATAAACTCGATGCTGATATTATTGCTCCGGTCTTGTAGAGAAAAACATAGTTTCACAATTGAATAATTATTTTCATGATACCAGGATAATATCACACATTGATCATGCATCATTGCTTTTATTTTTTTATTTTTGTTCAAATTGAGTTACTTTTCAATTAACAAATTCACTTTCCTATATCCTCGAGATGAACTTCCCTAGAAGAATTTAATTTGGTGACTTCTACAATTATGAATAACAAGGAAAACCTAATATTTGTAATATGTCTTGATAAGCAGGCACACATTTCGAACTACTTCAAGATGCTGAAGGAGCATATTCTCAGCTCATACGCTTGCAAGAAGCACACAAAGATGACAAGCAACTTGTCGATGAAAAAGACAAATCAAGTTTCGATATGGAATATGGTAAACAGTTGAGTAGAAAAACATCATTTCTTCATTCCATAAGTCGGGGTTCTGGGTCCTCTTGGTTAAGAAATAGCAGTCGCCATTCAATGTCAGTCACGATTGACCTGCCTTTGACATCTGATAAGCCTCCAGAAGTTCCAATCCGCCGGATTGCCTATCTCAACAAGCCTGAGGTGCCAGTTCTAGTAGCTGGAATTCTATCTGCTATCATCAATGGGGCAATAGTTCCTATTTTCGGAATATTACTTTCTATGGTGATTAAAACCTTCTATGAGCCACCACATGAACTACGAAAAGATTCAAAATTCTGGGCACTGATGTTTGTGGTTCTTGGAGCAGTGTCATTACTTGCATATCCAGCCAGGACATATTTCTTCGGTGTGGCTGGGTGCAAGTTAATAAGGCGAATTAGATTGATGTGTTTTGAGAAGGTAGTTAACATGGAAGTTGGTTGGTTCGATGAGCTTGAACATTCAAGTGGAGTAATTGGTTCAAGGCTCTCTGCAGATGCTGCTACAATTCGTGCATTAGTTGGCGATGCACTTGCACAGATGGTTCAGGATGCTGCCTCAGCAGTTGTTGGATTGGTTATAGCTTTTGACGCTTGTTGGCAGTTGGCACTTATTGTACTCGCTTTGATACCTTTGATAGGATTGAACGGATATGTACAACTCAAGTTCATGACAGGGTTCAGTGCAGATGCAAAGGTTTTCTGAACACTTGATATTACAGATTTTATGATATTGTCTAAAAGTTTGTTGTGCTTACTATTTATCAAATTGGTTGCAGGTTATGTATGAAGAAGCAAGTCAAGTTGCCAATGATGCTGTTGGGAGTATAAGAACAGTTGCTTCCTTTTGTGCAGAAGAAAAGGTGATGGAAATATACAGGAAGAAGTGTGAAGTCCCAATGAAAACGGGGATAAAACGAGGATTGATTAGTGGAATAGGTTTTGGTTTGTCTTTCTCGTTGGTATTTTTTGCCTATGCAACCAGCTTTTATGCAGGAGCTCGGCTTGTTGAACATGGTAAAACAACATTTTCAGATGTCTTCCGTGTAAGCATAATCTGATCTATCTCTCCATTAATATTAATAAATTAAAACTTATATTCGATTACCAGAACTCAAAACCACAACAAAAGTGACATCTTTAGTTTGACCAAAATGTAAAAATGTCAAATATTGTACAGGTTTTCTTTGCTTTAACAATGGCAGCAATAGCAATCTCTCAATCAAGCACATTTGCTCCAGATTCAAGCAAGGCCAAGGGTGCTGCTGCTTCTATATTTGCTATTCTTGATAGGAAATCAAAGATTGATCCTAGCGATGAATCTGGCATGACAATAGAAAATTTGAAGGGAGATATTGAACTAAGACACATCAGATTTAGGTATCCAACTAGGCCAGATGTCCAGATTTTCCGGGACCTTTCTTTGACAATACACAGTGGCAAGGTGAGATGACCTTGTATATTTGAGATATTTTCCAATTTTAGGTGCACTCAATTCATGTAAAAATGCAGTGTCTAATATTGTTGGTAAGATGATGTTTCAGACAGTTGCTCTAGTTGGTGAGAGTGGAAGTGGGAAGTCAACAGTAATCTCATTGTTGCAAAGATTTTATGACCCGGATTCAGGCCAGATTAGGCTTGATGGAGTTGACATTCAGAAGTTCCAACTGAAGTGGCTAAGGCAGCAGATAGGGCTTGTGAGCCAAGAGCCGATGTTGTTCAATGAAACAATCCGAGCCAACATTGCATATGGTAAGGAAGGAAATGCAACAGAGGCAGAAATTACAGAAGCAGCGGAGCTGGCAAATGCACACACATTCATTAGTGGATTACAACAGGTTAACGATAGAGTAATTGGCGCATATCAAATTTATTTTACTTTTACATTATCCGTGTTTTGATTAATGACAAAAGATTCACTAATTTAAATGAATTTTGACGCCGACATTGAACAATATGCCAGGGGTACGAGACTGTAGTGGGAGAGAGAGGAATTCAACTGTCTGGTGGACAAAAACAGCGAGTAGCCATTGCACGAGCCATTTTAAAAAGTCCAAAGATACTTCTATTAGATGAGGCTACAAGTGCACTTGATGCTGAATCTGAGAGGATAGTTCAAGATGCACTTGATCGAGTAATGTTGAATAGGACTACAGTGATTGTAGCACATAGGTTATCAACAATCAAGGGAGCGGATGTAATTGCTGTTGTTAAAAATGGAGCTATAGTGGAGAAA
Organism: Fraxinus excelsior; assembly: GCA_019097785.1. NCBI lineage: Eukaryota > Viridiplantae > Streptophyta > Magnoliopsida > Lamiales > Oleaceae > Fraxinus > Fraxinus excelsior. The sequence goes on along the minus strand of CM032624.1, from coordinate 88,652 downwards.
GGGAATCACGAGACGCTTATCAACATCAAACATGGTTTTTACGCGTCTCTGGTCTCTCTTCACATGAATGCTTAGGTTTAATAACTATTCTTACTTGAACATCATCATGTACTTAATTATATGTATTTTGTTACTCATCATGTAATGATAATGGGAAAAAAAAAATGTATTTGTTATATGTATTTTGTTACTCATCATGTAATGATAATAGCAAAAATAAAATGTATTTGTTAACCTTCTTTCTTCCCCACTTTTTATTCTTTCATAAAAGCTGTGTCTTTTATAATAGGTGTGTAATTGGAATGTTTCCACTTTACGAAACAACTCATGATTAGGCTTATATTGTATTTGTTGGGTTTTGATACCCAATAAATCTGGGCAATGATGTTAAATCAGTTTATTGAATTATACTTCATAGGTCTCGGCCGATGAATGAAGTGAAATGTCGACATCACAATCGAATAAACCATTCATACAACCTATTTGGGCCATTTGAAATAACCTAATTACATTAGTGTTACTCATAGCCCGACCTATTGCCTTGGACGGCTTTAGAGTTGACAACCCATTTATTGTTACCTTTTGGGCCTTACTCCTCTAACCTAAAGCCCATACCTAATTCCCCATTTATATGTATTGCCCATTACTATACCGTAAGTGATTCCATATATTTCTCTTTTCATGGCTTGGTCAATTGGAAGAGTGATTTGCACTTGAATTGTGAGAGAGACACGACTGCCCCCTTGTGTGCTTTGTGCTTCCGGATTGTAGCTTGCCTCGTTATCTTCTCATCGTTCTTTAGCTTTTGTGGCTGCAAAACACCTCCCACTTTGTGTCCTAAGTGGATGCAATTGTAAGTAACCAAAGAGATGTGTAGTTTGAAGGTTTTCTATCTTTTGATTGGGCATCGATTTGGTTGGTATACTGAGCCAGATTTCTTGGTTGATTGGAGTCAATATTCAACAGTATTACATATCATAAGATAATTAAGACAATATCACAAAGTTTGATGAGTTCAATATCAATAAGAAGATGGCTAGTTGTGATACTAATGAATATATTTAGCTTTTCCATTGTGAAAGATGCAAAAGTAAGATAAAAGAGATCCAATCTAATTTCATAATCAAAGAAAGAGAATCGCATCCAATAGTTTAACTCACAAGTAAAGAAGTAGCTTCGAATCCCAAATACTCAAGGATGGTTAAAATTGTTGCTTCTATATGTGATGTCAAGGGTTCAAGGATTGATACCTCCCTCCGTCCCCTTACCCTTGAAAAAAAGAGAGAAAATGATGGCTTTTTACAAACTTTCCTCCATCCCAGGAACATGTCAGGATAAATGAAGTATTAGAAAAATACAAGTCGTGGGTCGTCCATGTGGGATGACTCGACCCACAAGTTATTAAAAGGGTTGGAGGGAATTGTTTGAATTTGAATTTTGATGTCACTTCCCATTTGTTGGGACTGTGTTGCAACAGAGATTTAAATGAGATTGAAGATTTGTAAAATAAAACTTAAATGATGTTAATTTTATTTTTTGGATTATAATTGAAGTTATCTTCTAGAAGAATTAATTTGTTATATCATGATACATATCATAATTGGATAAACGTGCATATTTATACTTTTATTTCATTTTATGAAATTATCTAATTGAATATATGATATCGTTAATTCGTGTATTGTTATAAATGCTAATATTAGTAGAATTATTGAGATTCTTACTTAGACCTATTAACTGTCAATTGAGTGATAATTCGATGATTGGAAGATTTAGAGAAATTCTTACCTAGAACTATTTGATTCATCAATTGAGTGGGAGTTCTCAAGTTGGAAGAATTAATGTAATTCTCACTTAGAACCAATGCAATTTTATATTATGAAATGAAGTTTATGATAGTGAAACAATAGGATTGCGGACGATGATTGGGAATATAGTGAACTTTCGACTCCGTACCTAACGCTGAACTACCGTAGACGTTAATTTGCATTGATGCAAAATTGAATGTGCATAAATGGGTATTGATTGAAAATAAAATGTCTCTAAAAATTGATAGATCATGGCATTAAAATCTATAGTAGTTAACCTTAGGGTGTGTTTGAGCCACATTATTTTGGATAATTTGCATTATGGAATAGTAGATTTATGGAGAATGTGTAGTGAAAAATAAGGAAAAGTTATTAATGTTAAAAAATATTATTTTATTGAAAAATATGTTGTTAAAAATGAGTAGAAGAATGAGAATGAAAATTCTAATGTGTACCAAACAGTGGCTTAATAAGGGTAATAAGATAAATGCAACAAAATTTGGCATGATAAGATTTTGAGTGTACTAAAAGGACATGATGTTTAGAGAGCATCAACCACATAATAGAAGACCTTATGTAGGTCATACTACTCTAGAGAATAAAGATCGAAACTTTGTTAAGTATGTGAAAAGATAGATTCTTGTGCTTGAACATTTGAATTGTTAAGTTATGTTATAAATGATTTTTTTCTCGAATGTGACTTGGCTAATATGGTTAGCATAAGTTTGACAGTTTTTTATTGGTCACATTTTTCTAGATGAGTAGTAAGTTCAAACTAATCTTTTTTAACAGATGAATCTTGAATGTCAATGTAGCTTAAAAATTGAAGTGTCAATTTTCTCTATTGAAACTATTCGCTATGTGAGTTAAAAGACATGCAACTTGATGTTGCTAAGTCTTGAGGATACACTTGTGTAGCTATGTTCTAGTTTGCATAAGACGTAAGTCTTATGCATTAAATGAGCTAGAACAAATGCGGGATAGATGGAGAGACTAGAAAATGGACCAAGAAGAACATATTAGATAGTAAGTGAATGAAAGTAGATTTGGTAGATGATCAATGTTATAAATGTTCAAGTGCTTCAACTATACGGCTTGAATCTCTTAACTCGAAAGTGGTTAAGTTAAAGGATATCACACTGAATATATTCCTCTTAGTGTTGTTTACGTGTCAACACTATACATATTGGATCTTATCTTGTGTGGATAGTGGATTTAAGGGTTAGAAACCCACTTTATATGAGATCAAGAAGTATCTTATTCTATGTCGAGTCCTTGACTTGATACAAAATAGATTTATACAAATAATGAAGATGAAGTAGAAGCTTATGTGATTGATACTGCAACTTAGTGTTGCAAAGTGGAGAAACGAACATCCCATTTGATATTAAGATAGTGTCAAAGACTCCACTAAACTTGATATCAGTTGTTCTTCTAAGAATGGTCTCTAACTTGAACTTTTACGTGGTATTTCTGTTCGTTCTCACAGTGGTGATATTTAATTATGGTTCTAGATATTGCAATGGTTTGAGATTTTGTGTTGAGAAGACAATTCAAAGTTGTAAAAGCTAAACTTCCATTGAGTAAGTCCATTCGAATTTCTTGAGAGATAGAAATGGATTTTTTATATTTTCATTACATTTATAGATGGATTGACGCGTTTTAGTTGTGCCTATGATTTTCTTAAGTTGAAAATACTGTATTTATTTACATTTATATGAAGTGGAGTAGAAAATCAGATTATGAAAGTGAATATTTTGAAAACTATTTAATAGCGTGACTCTCTATCACAAGATATCTGTGATCTATGTAATGAAAGAGATCTTTATTTGATTGACTATTCCTTCATCACCAATAATTATATGGTGTATTGTGTAGAAGGATGTAATATAATTGAATATGATGAGGTTTGACATATGCAGTCCAATTTACGTATTTGCTTTTGGAAAGATTGTTGGTTAACTACAACGTATCAGTTAACGGAGTTCTCTCTAAATTAGTAGCTACAGAATTGTATAAACTTTGGACATGAGGATAACCAAATATGGGTTGTCTTAAACTCATAATTGATTATGTAAGTTCTTGATAATGAGTTTGGGATATGAGCCCATTAAGAAGGAGATAAATCTCTGAAATGCACATAACTAGGGATGGGCGTGGATCGGTTCGGTTCAGTTTTTTCAGTTCCAGAAATTTTCAGGTATTTAGTAAATGGAACCGTTGGTTCCAGATATAATTCTGGAACCGTTCGGGTTCGGTTCGGTTGGATTCGGTTCTGTTCGGTTCCTACTATAATTAATTTTTTTAACATTTATAATAACACTATATAAACACATTTAGAAAACTTTGTCAGTGTGTCTTGAATAATTAATCCATAACATATTAAAAAGTTTTCACAAAATGCTAGCACTTTAGTACTAACAATATAGATCACAATTTTTTTTGCTGCTTCCCTCAAACAATTACTGCTTCACTGCTTACCCACCAAAAGGTAACATATAAAAGCACCTAAATATGTTCTCCATTTTGAGAAATGGTACCAAAATCATTCTTGTTTTCTGAAAACATTGTGAGAAGTGAGGCAATCCTAACGTGCTAAGTACTTTCACCGAGTGAATCTGTGTGTGAATATTGACCAAGTTCAATCTTAGCTTTTACAAATGAACGTAATATTTTAAAGTATTAAAAATACTTACCAACTATATAATGTAATCATCGATTGCTTGGCTTGCCATATACCATTAAAATGTTAACAATTTCTTGAGTACCATGTAAAGAAAAAGAATTCAGTAACTAGAGTTGGAAATCTCTGTATAAAGCTCTTGGAAGACTTAGAAAACTTGTCATTGTAAACACAATAAAAGAACGAAAGCACTGTCAGCGTTAAGAGGGTAAAATCTCATGTCTCTTAAATATGAGAAGAATAAATACGAGAGTACTCCAACTTAGTGTGGGAACTAGAAGGAGGATGACTTCTTCAAGTTGAGAGAAAATGACTCATGACTGGACGAGAAACATGTTGTGCGGCGGGAATGGACTGGAGAGAGAAGAAGAAGAGAATACCGAAAATTCCAGGGCTCTTTCCCTTTTATATTTATTGGCTTTTTTTTTGCAATTTTTTTTTATGTTAGTCGATTTTAAAGAAGAGAAGACCGAAAATTCTAGGGCTCTGTCTCTTTTATATTTAGTGGTTTTTTTTTTCAATTTTTTTATGTTGGTCGGTTTGGGTTATATTCAATATACTTGAAGCCCAAATGCCCAATTGTAAAAAAAATTGATTCTTATTCGGTTCTTCGGTTCTTGGTCTAGAACCGAGAACCGAACCAAACCCGTCGGTTCTCGATTCGGATACTCGTTCGGGTTTTTAATTTAAGAAAACCCGTTCGGTTAGGTTCAGACATTTTGCCTAGCCTTACACATAACAGTCCAAAAATGTACTTAAGTGAGATTTTGAATGGATATTGGGTCACAATATGTGACATTTGGCATTTCTTTCTTAGTAAGAGAGAGAATTTTGGAGAATATTATTGAAATTGATATTATGTATATTGATGAATCAGTTTTTTGGATACGTAAGAGTTGATTTAAACTTCAGATTCAAGTGGGAGTAATCTATTCGAGTGGAAGCTATCAAAGAAATATCCAATTTCAATGGTTCTTGGTTCTAAGTGGGATCTAAGAGTTATTCAATTTCAATGATTATTGGTTTAGAAAACTAGTGGAGAAATTTGAGGAAAGTGATAGAAGTATATATGGAGTACATAATTCTAATATAATCTGAGCTGTGGTAGAAGTTCTAATTGGGTATTATGTTTATTGAGAATATTCAGGTTCTTAAAAACTAAATGGAAGACTATTGAGTTTATGATAAATAAAACTCATCTTTTAGAGATTGTTTAGACTCAATATGAGTATATTGAGTTTGATAACTTTTTTCTTAGCAGTGAGATTCACTTCTATATGTTGATGCTAACCATGATAGTGTGTTTAAGTTTAGATTACACCTAATAGACATTAAGACTGTATTTCATTCTCAATTGAGAATTAATTGAAGAGATCTATATGAATCGATTTGTAGGCTTCATGTTGAAGGCTTTTATAGTATTGTGATAACTCTATAGTTACACTTGTAGCCTAATGTAGTCATATTGACAGTGGTACTTGAGTTTTAACATGGTTTAAATCTCGTACAAAATTTCATCATGTGGATGAAGTTTACTTTATTTATGTAAAAGTCTGATAGTAGGTTGTAATTCTAATTTTGATTTTGATGTTGATGTTTTGATGATACTATATTGGCTAAGCATTAGAAGGAGTGTATTGAGATCATCTTGAAATGATCGTCCTTAATTTTTGAGACGAAGGGCACGGGTTTAACAAATTGTATATTTTATGCTAAAAAAGATTATTTTATTTTGTTACTCTATCACAAGATTTATGTATCATAAAGATTCTAGAATATTTTTTAACTGTGGAATTTGCTACCTTGTTGTTGTTTCTATGTCGAAAGGTGACATATGAGTCTTCATGTATGTTCAAGGACTCCATAAGTGCACAAAGAAATATTCAGAGAGCTATATATAGTATGATTAGGAGTTACAAGTATGCTATAATGTATACTTGCCCTAATATTTGTCATGCCATGGATCTAGTTAGAAGATATTAATGCTGTCCTTAGAAAGGATATTGTGATACCTGAAAAATGTTGCTGTCAATTATTCTATTTGTTATAGAATGAATAACTTGTGGTTGAAATATATATCCAATTATCGACTAAGGATGAGAGTTAGTCGAGTACAAATAGTTATTGTACTTGTGCAATCTTACTACATAGAGTAGTAAGAAGCATATCTTATAGTATATAACTTGATAGCTGAAAAAATTGTTTGGTATAAATGTATTGGGCATCTAATGATACTAGTTATGAATATGAGATCCATGATAGTTATGCAATTATCTCACGTGATGAGGATCTCAAATATCATGATGGAACCAAACACCCAATAGTGTTTCTATGAGAGACATTAGCAAAGAAAGTGTCTTTGCAATATATCTACGTAAATGATGATCTGTAATCATCATACTCTAAAGATGTTTAGAGATGTACTTGTCGGTAATGTTGAATCTCTAAATTACATAGAATATGATACTTCGTGTATCAGAAACCTTTTGATTGATTTTTATGTGTCCATAGTTAACAATTTTAAGTTCATGTGTAATCTATTCTTGAGATTATGAGACAATATTTTGCATGCATCTGTAAAGTATGTCAAACAGGTTGAGATTGGTTCACTCACACGAACAATCAGCTCAGGGGTGTGTGATAGGAATGTAAAATGCATATCTTTCCCTCCTTATTTTATGCGCTCGTATGTTTATTTTGTGCTAAAATGTACTCATTACGCTCATATTTTGATTTAGGTGGCAATTCTATGGATATGATGTAATTTGGAAGAAATATGTGAAAAATGACCAAAATGAAAGAAAGTGAAAGTTCAAGAACTAAAGTGCAAATATTCTAAACTTGTGTCTCACCTTGTGATGAAGATTCGAGAGTGTTAGAGGTCAATTGGATGAAGAAAGGATCCAAAGGGATGAAATATGGCCAAGACATTTTCACATATCAACTTTCAAGCTGAAAAGTTTTGCATCGATTTTCAGCCTCATATTGAGACCAATTTTGTACATGGAAAACGATTGAATTTGAAGATGGTCTCTGAATCAAAGTTTTAGCCCTTTGAGTTAGCTTTACAACGCATCTTAAATCGCTTCAATCGGATATCGGAAGAATAAGTTATGGCCAAAATACTGAAAGCTGTCCGGAGGAAGTTTCGTAAAATCATGCGGCCGCAAGCCTTTAATTCCATGCGACTGCACATACCATTCCCGAGAATTAAAGTGTTGATTTCACTTGTTCCTTGCGGCCGCAAGCCTCTAAACCATGCGGCCGCATGGTTCATTTCCGGGACGAAAATTTTGGTTTCCTAATTTCAATCAAACACTTATGGAAACAAATCTTTATGCACTTTATAAACCCTAGAACACAACCAGAACGTGGAGAACGCCTCCCAACTCTATTCTTCTCTATTTTTCTCTTATATTCATGAATTGTAACTAAACCTTTACACTTGGTCGAAGGAGATTGAAGCCTCGAATTCACATATTGTGAGATCTAAACGGTTTTTCTTAATTTAATTCATGTTTTTGAGTATTGAATATTCTTCTGCACTTATTTCCATGATTGTTATGTTTAATTGCTAGGAGGACTACTAGTTTATTATTCGTTGCAATCTACCGCTGAGTTAAATATCAAATCCGTAATTGTTTGATCCCTTTAACTTGTGAAGTACTATGATTTGATGATTTTCTACGATAGAGGTTATTGAATCTTAAGAAGAATGTTTAAATAGATTGAATGCAACCGCTGGTGCTTGTGTTATCTAGTTCATCGATTTCTCTATTGTTTAAAGCTGTTATTAAATTGAATCTTGAGTGCTGGTCTAGGGTTATTTAATAATTAGGGTTAATTAGAACGCTGGTTTCTAACTAACTAAAATTAAGGAGAAATAGGAAAATTATTCCAACGATGAATATTCAAGATATGAATTGAATTATCCTTGCATCTATGATCAATTGTGGATTTTCGAAGGTGGATATTGACTTGGACCAAGGTTAGTCTTTTGATTGTTTACGTTAATTTAGTTTTCATTATTATTAATTGCGTTATTTACAATTGTTTGCATACAAAAACCCCTCAATTATTGTACGGAGCATAAAATATTAAATTACACACTCTTCGTGGGATCGACCCTTACTTCCACTACTACATTAGTTTTAGAGGTTTAAGGACTATTTTTGGGTGCCTACGACAGCACACCAGTGTGCTGAGATGAGACAAAGACATCATGCCGTGTACGTGATTTGGCCGCCTTGATAAGATATGAAGATGAGATTACAACAAGTAATCGAAATGGATTTTGTCATCTATTAAACCTGTTTAGTAGCCGATCGAGTTCTCGATTTTAGATTGTCTGGAGGAATGAACATAAGGAGAACTCAAGTTAAGTATCGGGGAATACCTAAACTAGGATCTGTCCGGTGTTATTTGTTTATAAATAATATAACATATGCCCTAAGAATGGGAGAAAACATCGTAGCACGTGTTTCATACCACATGTGTTTTTACGACCAATAATGGGTAAATGAGTGAATGGATCCCTACTTCCTCATTGTGTAAGACCTTAAGGTTTATATAACCTCGTATATACCCTTATGACTTTTGACTGTTTCTTGAGATTTTATTTTGGTGTTCCTACTTTAGCATGTGGCAATAACTATGATTGATTCGGTTTGATGGGAAATGACCAGGAAATCAGCTGATTTAAAGTTGAAGGATTTATGTAGAAGAGGAAAACTATTTTGACCAAAAATTTTATTTGTATTCACCGGCCGGACAATTGTGTTTAACGATTTAGGGTAAAGAACATAATTGTGAATACAATGATATGATGTAAGGTTCAAGTATGTTCCATAAATATTCGAGGGATTGGAAATACTTGAATTAATGTCGAAAAATGAGTTTGGGGTATAACGAGATGTAATGTTCATCTAGTAGAGCTACTATATATTCATAACCGTGAGCTCTAATATTACTCGATGGTCGCACGATCTATTTGTCGTATGAGTTTTTGTGAGATAGATCTTGAGAAAGATCTAACGTGTGACATTCGTTGTTTCTTGTGGTTCGGATCAAACCCATCATGTTAGAGTGGGAGATGTTAGAAAAATACAGGTCGTGAGTCGCCTATGTGGGATGACCCGACCCACAAGTTATTAAAAGGGTTGGAGGGAATTATTTGAATTTGAAGTTCAAATATACAACTCCCTACAACCACCATTAACTCCCATACAACTTTCATTCATTATGCATGGGAAATAGAAGAAAAAATGGGCATGAAAAATATAGTGAAAATTCGTATGGAAATTTACACCAAAATTGGAAAGTCATTAGAACCATATTTTGGACATGAAATCTCACAAAAATTTACACTTAGATTGTGGATAATAATCCCCTTCCATTGTGATTTGGATTGGGACCATTGGAGAACAAGAAATGCAGATTGTTGAAGATTTGGAATGCAAGGTGATTCAACCATCAAAAGATCTTAGAATTCATCATTTCAAGTAAGTTTCTTGATCCAAAATTTATGTTAAAGAATGTTGCGAATTCTTACGTGAAGGGAAAAATATCCATTTCTTTTCAGCTGTTCTGTAGAATGCTTCCGCCTTTGTGTCCGTGTGTTAAGGAAAAGTATTCCTATAATTCAGCTAATCATGTTTCAGTGGAAACCAATGGAGGAGATGATTATGCAGTCAATAGTGGAGATGTAAATACATCATTTGTCGAGGGAATTTATAGGATTAGTTTTCTTCAACACAACGTTCACAGCCTTGGAGGCCCAGGCCCTTATTTTTCTTTCATTAACCCTCATGCTCTGGGGATAAAATAAAAATTAAAGTGGGCGGACCACAAGCAACATAGACATGGCACATTTGCTTGTAAAGTAAGTAGCGGCACCTAACATTAACAGAGACTCAGTACGCTATATATATAATATACCACATTGATTATATATATACTTCTAAGCCAAGCAGGCCAATACAGGTTCATTACGTTAGATACCTTATAAAATCTTGAAACCGGTTAGAGTTTCATGATCCAAGTCCTCTGTAAAACCTGGTTTTCTTAAATTTCTTTCCATGGATTTCTCTGTTACACTAATAAATCGAAGTCTCGTTTCACCTTCAGAACCAACACCATCAGGCATGCTCGATTTATCAGTAATTGATAGACTGCCAGTCCTACGCTGCAATGCTCGAACACTGCACGTATTCAGATATGGTCCAAAGGCAGCAGAAGTCCTATGCAAAGCCTTGTCAAAGGCTTTGGTTCTGTACTATCCTCTGGCAGGGAGGTTGAATGTTTCTGCAGAAAACCAGCTTCGGGTTGCATGTTCTGGAGAAGGCATTTGGTTTGTAGATGCATCGGCCAATTGCTCACTGGAGGCAGTAAATTTCTTTGATGATATGGCAGCTATTCCATTCGATAAGCTTCTACCTGATCCTCCTCCTCAAGAAATTGATCCACTGGTCCAAATGCAGGTGAAAAGGGAACATACATACATATGCATTGCATTTTATTTCTTGAACAGCGTCTTATTACTTGTCTAGCCTTGGATCCTTTAACTTTAGTGCGTTTCTTCTGCAGATAACACAATTCGAATGCGCTGGATTCGTTGTTGGCCTCATATTTAGCCATAGTATTTGTGATGGACTTGGAGCAGCCCAATTCCTGAATGCAGTGGGAGAATTAGCTAAAGGTGTTGAGCAACTCAGCACCAATCCAGTGTGGTGTCGAGACTTCCTTCCACCTCCCCCACTACAATTTCATGCCAATTCAATGCCTGCCGATATGCCACTAGCACCCCCAATTCCCGATTATCAGCTTGAGCATGCCAATATAGATATTTCACAAGACCAAATCAATGATCTCAAACAAAATTTTCGAGAATTAACTGGCAAGAATTGCTCTTCCTTTGAAATTGTAGCTGCCAGCCTGTGGAGTCGCCGAACACGTGCAATTAATCTTAATGATGATACAGATATGACTCTGGTGTTCTTCGCAAATTGTCGCCACCTCCTGAATCCACCATTGCCTGTCGGTTTCTACGGCAACTGTTTCTTCCCAGTGACCATAACAGTTTCAAATCAGACTATAAAAAAAGCATCAAATGCTGAAATTGTGAAATTGATTCAAAAGGCTAAAACTGGCTTACCAAATGAATTTGGAAAATGGGTTAAGGGCGAGCTGATGAAGGATCCATTCACACCACCTCTTGTTTACACGACATTGTTCGTATCCGAGTGGGGAAGACTTGGGTTTAACCAGGTTGATTACGGGTGGGGACCTCCTGTGCAGGTTGTTCCGATACAGGGTTCCAGTCTCATCCCTGTTGCCATTATTGGCTCAGTGCCTTCAACAAGAAAAGGAGTCCGATTAATGACATGGTGCGTTGAGAAGGCACATCTTCAGCCTTTCGTTAAACAAATGATAAGACTATGAGTATTATCATTTTTATTATTGCAGAAAAATAACTGATCAAGGAGCAATGAGTCAATGACCTCCTCTCTTGATATGTGTTTTTTATTTTTAATATTCTTGGCTTGATACAGAATAAGGAATAACTATGTAATTTATTCCGTCTTCCTTTCCAAGTGAAATAATTAAAATTTCTTCGTATTTTCTTCAGGATCACAAATATTAATAAGTGGAAATTACACAAAATCAGAATTTTCAAAATTCAGATACAAAGTTTTACTTTTCAAAAATCAGATATTTCTTCCCAAACTCTAATTAATTTCATGACAATCCAATTTTCTTCATTATCTCTTATTTCTATTCACCATACACCACCACTGGAGCGCCTCCCGCACTATGCTCATGACGCCACCGCAGCTTGCTTGGACCAACTCCATCTTTGAGTCTCCTGTCTTCTCCTCTTGCTCCTCCGGTTGGTGCTCCCGCTGGATCGACCACTTTTCCTCGGTCTATTGCTTCCGCTCCAGGAGGCGATGCTCTTGGTTCCTTTCCCCAGTTGCTTTGATTCCATCGGAGCATCTTCGACGCTGGGCTCTTGATGACTCCGACGGTGCTTGCGACATCGTCGTAGCAACTGTTCTTTGAGAGCGACGTACAGTGCCGCTACGTTGCTCATTGTCAGCAATGATGCCATAATCGCCGTTGTTTTAAATTGATTTTGGATCTATGGTTTTAAATTGATTTTGGTTCGACTTGGGATACTTTTGTGATTTTACTCTGATTTTGGATATGTTTAGCTTGAGTTTGAGTTTTGAATTTGATCTGTCGATAGATTTGTTTAGCTTCGATGCTACTGTGTTGGATGATTGGGTATGGGGTGCTATGTGCGGTGGTGGTTGTGCATGACTTATTGTTGACATTAATGCTTAAATATGGCTTAATTTGATATAAATTGTGCATATAAGATTACAAGGATGGATGGAATGAAATGTACGTGAAAACAAGTGAAAAAGGAACAAAATGAGGAACAATCAAAGTTCAGGGACTGAAATACAAATATCCAAAAGATGACCTGAAAGAGAAATTGAAGAAGTGAAGATGACAAGATCAAATTGAGCATGTAACTTTTGCATTGGAATAATAAAAATTGGGAAAATGATTGAGAAATGGAGAAGACAAAATGCAAGGACTAAACCATAAGAGATAAGAAGTCCCTATCTCTGTGCGGTCGTATAGCGTGCAAGGCTATGTGGTCGCATAGAGCTTTGCAGGAAATTCCAATGTGCATTCTTTATATTCTATGCAACCGCATAGAATCCTTCTATGCGATCGCATAGAAGGAATTATCAGCGAGATCCGAGTTTTCTAATTTGATGCAAACTCTTATGGAAACGTGATTTATGGTATGTATATAATCTAATAACGTCCCAGAAGAAGGGCTACGCCACTTTAGAGAGAAAAACTCATTGAAAAGCAAGAAAAAGGCAAAATAAGGGATTTTCTACATTGAAGATAGAAGAATTCATGACTCATATTCAATTTTTGGGTGATGTCTTCTACTAAACACTTTTTTGTTCTTTATTTTTATTTATGCTAGGCTAAACTTTTATTGTATTAGGAGAATGATGATCCTCACTTTGTGAACGTTTAATTTCTTATTTTACAATTTTGACATTAAGACACGAATATTTTATATTGAATGATTTATATACATTTCAACGCCTCATTAATTAAATGCATGTGATTATGTGAGTATATGTGATCTATTTCATGTGTTCGAAAGAAGGGAATTAGATTCAACGAGGTATAAATTATTGTAGGGTCCGATAGGAAATAAAAATATACCGCTATGCTTTACGGGAATCTATAAGTGTTTACAAAACGTTATGAATTCTATTACATTTGTCATAGAAATATAGTCAAATGTGTTGACAACCAATCTTCGAGGTGATTAAGATCGGGTTATTCCACGTCATCAGTAGGTGCTATGTTAAATCGGATGCATGAGGTCAGCTCGGAGGATATATGCCTTTTGCAAGAAGCCTGTGTAGTCTTTCAAGACAAAAGAAATATAATGATTAGGGATCATTGGCAGAATATATGAGTTACCAATCACAGAAGCACACCTGGAAATGTCCCACATCAATGCCCACATAATTCTCCAATTAAAAATGTTAGCTTCCTCTTTTAAGTCATGTATTAATTGTTGGGGGGCCACTTGCAATAAATGCTCAAAAGGAATCTGACAGAATCTAGCTTGACAACCAATCTTACCGCACCAACAATCGTACTTCCTCAGCTCAAAATTACAGTGAAAAGACAGGGGAGGCAACATGCAAGCATATTTTCCCTATAAAAGGATGATCGAAGTCTAGAAGGAGGGGGGAATGTGGATACAAGCATATACAAACTCTTTAGCATATTCTCATATTTCAAATATCTCCTATCATTAGGAAGGGATAATTATTGTATTACATTTTTAAACACTTGGTCATTACAACAAGAAATTCGCGTTAACTCCTTGAGTTGGCTTGAATTTAGCTTATCCAATTTTCAACATCAACAAAATGGTATGCGCGAATATGTTCTATTCTACTCGAGAGAGATTAATTGAATAAGTTAGAAACATTGATTCTTCAAATAGATCGTTGTGTTGTCAAATTGTGAAATAAGGGTTAAAACGTGAGCTTGCTTTCTGATTTGGGATCGTAGTGCATTTTTCATACATTAATTACTTCAAACTTTTGCATTCAAGATCAGTTTGCATTTATTAAAGTATCCTTAGTTTAAATTGCATTTTAATTATAGTTTAGTTATAAAATTCAAATCATCAATCATCTTGAGTTGATTAGATTCGGTTAAGGTCTCGGTAATAAAAATCAAATTAAATCAATTCTCGTGGAACGATACTCAAAATTTTACAATTTCTACTTTATTACTTGTTAACTACCGTACACTTGCGATGATTTACAAAGTGACATATTTTCGTTGAACAAACTTCATAATAAGGGATCGCATAGTAAATGAGAATCTAGCTTAAAATTGTGAATTTAGAAGAAATCATGATTATTTTGTAGAATGTCACCCAAAATTTTTTTATAGATGAAGGAAAATAGGATTAATCTTGAAGTTCTTGAGTTTGTTCAATGGTTTTTTAATTGAAATATCCCATTGTACCTTCTCTTCATAGCCCAAAAACTAAAGTTGGATCTTCAACTGATATAAATCCTATAATTGCCTCTTAATTCTCTTCAAAGATTAATGATTTTGCCTCCATTTGATTGCAACAATTGATGTTCAATATGATAAGAGAGGTCCTCAAATGTTTTCCCACGCTATTGATTTATATAAAGTGAAATTAGGATAAGAAACATGTTCAAATTTAAGTTTCAAAAGACTTTCAATGAAATAAGAAAAATTATCTTCGCGCCGTGCATGGTTATGTTCATGTACATCCATTAACATTTTGAGAATACGAAATGAAAAAAAACTATCATTTAGATGCAATAATAGTGATAACACCTCACAACTCAAGCCATTAATTCTTCAGCATTTGACTCTAAAGACCACAGATTTTTACCAAGTCACAGACGCTTCCTTCAAAAATGCAATTCACATTCATTACAATTCCAACATAAGGAAACAATACAAAATTCCAAAGAAACTCAACCATAATGCTCTTCTAAAGTAATGAGGTCTTGGAAAAAAAAAGAACTTTTGGTTCCAAGATAAAAGAAAAAAAAAAAGAAAAAGGAAAAAGTGTACATTTGGAGGAAGAAGAAAGGAAGGAAAAACTGGAAAAAAGGGCCACTCTCTGTGCAGCACAGAGAGAGACGGGATTTTGGTTTTTTTTAATGAATGGGTAAATTGAATGATGATAAATGACCAAAATTGAACCCACTTTAATTTCCAGAAATTAATCAAAATTCTCCAACATTATGTGAAGGAGTTGAATCTAATGAAATCAAAACAGCAAAAATCGAATTTTCTAAGTTCATGACTGCTACCAATTTACAGATCAGTGGCATCATGGAAATAAAGCAACCCATATAATTCGAAGAGCCAAGTAAAGTACACATTCTCACATAAAATGCGTGGGAAGAACTTCAATTGACGAAGATAGAAAAAAATTCACCATATCTACTCGTAAATAATTACAGATTAAAATTAATAAAATGCGAAAGCAGTGACATTATTGTTCGCCATTCTCGTTGACGTTAGGTTTCTTTATGACATTGATCAAGGAAATTAGGGATTGGAAGAAAACCTAGTGGAAGAAGTAGAAGAAATGAATAGATTTTCGTCGGCAAGCAGACAACCGTCGAGAAGAAAATGGGCGAAAAATTATAGTTTAAACAAAAAAAGAAATCACACCTATATGACGTCAGCATTGCGTCATGAATAACTCCTTAAGAACAGTGTTAGAACTCTTCGCTTTTTAATATTGTAGGGATGTATCCATTTACCATGAGTAATGTTATTTAACACTATTGAGCCGTGATGCCAAAATTCAGTCCAATTAATGGGCAATGATGAAAACTATGCCTGACCCAATTAGCTGTGATCCATTGCCTGATAACACAAAGTGGTGATGCCCAAACTTGAGCCGAAAATAAGGTAAAATATGTGATGCTCTGGACCGTTGATTGCCAACCAAGATCAACAGTGATGTTGGGGTTTATATATCCCATCTAAGTGGTCGCCCTACGTTTTAACTTTTCATCTGATTTCTAATGGAGTTTTCTGGAACCTCTCTTGAGTCTCTTTCTCTTCCTTCGTGTTCTTGGTGTAATCTCCAACTTTGGTTGGACTGATCATTAGTTCTTTTGAGTTGTTCTTTGTGATATTGAGGGCTAGGGTTTGATGATTTCTCTCTTTGTACAGAATAATACAGTGTTTCGAGCCTATGAAATCTTTGATCCTTGAATGTTAGTGAAAGTATTGAGTTGCAACTTCGTGTTTAAATTTCTGGTTCTTTTGTTACAAAACATTGCAGTGGTATCATAGCCATTCTTGGTAATTTTTGTCCCTCCGATCGTGATCTGTTTATAAAAAAATAATTTTTATAAGTGTTCGTGAAATTTTGCAAGTGTACGGATCGTGACAAATAATAACGTGAATGTATCAAGTCCGAATATCATCTCATAAAAACTACTATCTATTATAAAGTTTTGAACTAACCTAACTTCAATTTAAATTAAAATGGTAACTAATGATCAAATCAAATTGTGTTTTCTAAATGAAGTTCTAATAAATCAAATAACAAACTCAAATTAAAATTGTAGATAAGATTATGTGATTGGATATTTAAGATTTTCGATTTCACTTAGGTTATTTAACATATATTTAATTCCAATTCATTTAGCCATAATTTCTTATGTGCTAACGATCGAATTAACTTGATGTAGTTAGTAATCTCTCTTTCGAGCAATACTAATCATATTCATATGCCTGAACTTACTACATTTCTATGTAAATTCACACATATATGAATGCATTTATTTATAAGAATTTAACATGGATCGCGTAGTCTATGATTATCTCTTGATCTCTTATAATGTCTATGTTAATTATTACACAAACATCACCTCTCAGTCTTAGTATTATCCTTACTATTTTCTTTTTTTCAACTTACACGAAACCCTAGTAGCCCGAAAAACCCTCTTCCAACAGTAGCCGCACATATGGTGTTTCAACAGCCTCGACGGCATGGCAAGGGCGCCTCCTCTCTGGCCGCCTGTCAAGGAGGTGGGGGAGGACATCGACTTATACCTCCATGGTGCAGGTTCATCCTCAACACATCCCGAAAGTGAAGATTGAGATGAGACAACCGATGGAGAGTGATGGATCTAAATGGTTTCATTTCTCAAAAACAGAACTGGAACAAGCAACAGCCCCTTTTCGGTTTTCTGTGGTGTTAAAATTCTTGAAAAGAAGACCAACTCAAGATCAGATCCGTCTATTCATCAGATCACGTTGGGGAATCAAGGGCTTCGTATCAGTTAGCGCCACACAGCGACCACGTAACATTTTCATACGGTTCTCGATAGAGGAAGATTTCTGCAATGCATGCTCTCGTGAGTCCTCTGACATTGAAGGCTCCCCTTATAGATTATCTATTTGGTCTCCATATTTTGATGAGAACCTTGAATCCACCCTAGTTCTGGTATGGGTATTTTTTCCTGGCCTTCCTCCTCACTTTTATCACGAATCTATCTTGCAGATTATCACCGGTGCCTTTGGCCATTTTTTGAAGTAGGACAATTTTACAGTGTGTGCATCACGTACAGATGGGGCTCGAGTCTGCGTGGAGATTGATATCTTGTAATCCCCGGTTGATTCCTTTTGGCTCGGTGTTCTAAACCATCCTTCCAGCCGTTACCAAGAAATCGTATATGAAAAACTGCCATTATTCTGTCATTGGTGTAGGGCACATGGACATGTAGATGAGACTTGCAAAAAGAAAAAGGCGACAGAAGGCCTAAGTGATCCTGAAAATCTTGTTAAACCGCCTAGAAAGATATGGAGGAGAAAGGAAGAGCGAGTTGGACTGACATCGTAGATGACAGATCAGATGGGCGGTAAAGGTACCAACAATGAAGATAAAAGAAAGAGGATTTTACTTCGCGATAGAGTGATCCCATCCACCACGATTATGGTTACTGATATGAATGGGAGAATTGCCATGAGATGTGATGAGGTGTGTGCAAATTCCCAACCTGTAATCAATGAAATCGTGGAGGCAAATAATATAGAAAATAACACAGACAACACTGAATCAATGATGGGGGCCTGGATCTGGAAAATTCTGAAAACATGGAGGAAATCAAGTTCCCTAATGACAAAGAGTTAGATCAGACCAGTCTGGCAGGTGACGCGGACGCTATTCAGGAAATTCTTGTTATGAACATTATGGATTATATGGCTGATTTAGTGATCAGATGACAACCTCTCCCCCAAATATCTCAACAAATGGACGGTTTACAGATTAACGGGCAGAATGTCGAGTTCCAGACAACATCAGAAGGAAAGCATGAAGATGAATTACCGGAATTAGAACTCCTAAACTATGACACAGATCATCTTATGCCAGGCCGGATGAAAAGAGGAAGGGGGAGTAATTGGAAAAAAAGTGACATTGGGAATCACCACTTGTTCCAAAAAGTCTTATTAATGATGAATGTCCTAGTTTTGAATTTAAGGGGCGTGGTGTCCTCCAAGAGCAGGTTAATGGATTTAAGTGTTGGGTATTGGTGACACTTAGTTGTCAACCAAATCTTTGTTATTGTGGTTTCCATTTTAGTTGGTCTAGTTTAGTGAAAATCTAACTAGACATGTGATGTAATAGATTTAAAATATTAGGTAACTTGTCCTTAAATCAAGGGGAGTATGGTTGTGATTAGTTAGTAGGTTGACTACCATATCTTTTCTATATATATATATATACTCCATTTGTAGAGCTCGTGATGGACAAGAAAAAAACACAAGCAAATCAATACAAAAAATATATTCAAGATGTAGTCTCTCAAGGCTCTCTCTCCCTCTCCTCTGCTGGTGCAAAACCATCAGAGTGATGAATGTTTATATTTAAGTTTTATACTTGTTTTATGCTATGTTTTAATGTTGATTTCCACTGCCATCTTCCCCATATTTTCCCCACTTCAAACCACGTTTTATTGAGGTGTTAAACACCATTTTGTTGAGCTAAAACCAGTCCATCTCCCCCTCAATCTGTCCTGTTCTTCATAACAGAAGATGGTCATCCTGTAGATGGATGAACCTCTCTTTTCTTCATGTCATTGATCTGAAATTTCTGCACCTGGAAGAGCTATGACTCTTCCCATATTTCTACATTAAGAAAGCTATATAATCCTTCTATTTTTGTGTTAATGGAGCCTTTTGTTTCTGTAGATAAAATTGCAGGTTGGGCTAAATAGCCTGGATTTCTATAGTATACTTCTAATGTCGCTGAAGGGGGTAAAATTTGGATGTTCTGGGTTAATGAGCTGGTTTTCTCGTCGATAAGTGTGTCGGACCAAGTTATATCAGGATGGTTCTCGATAGGAAATAATAGTGTGCTTACCTCATTTGTATATGCTAGTTGTTGTCACAGGCGTAGAAGGAACCTGTGGGATCATTTAAAAACTCTTGACAGTGCAAATTCAGGTTAGCTCGTAGGAGGAGATTTTGATAGATATTGAACTAACAAGAGGAGAGGAAATCCAATATTCATTACATAAAATTTTTTTACAAGACTCTACATATAACCAAAGCATAAAGCAAGGACACATATCTAATCACACTTTTATACCTACTACACCAATGTCATACTAGACAATACACAACTTGTAGTAGCTCACAACTAGCTTAACTTTACATCATATCATAGTGTAAGCTTTAACCAAAAATATGTAACCAAATGACAACCAAAATACATTTGTTTAAAGACAACAATAGTGTCACATTACTCCATTATTTCAACACTCCTCCTTGACACTTTTGTTGGAAACACAAAGACAACTTCTTAGTGTTTCAAACCTTTCCTTTGGTAGTGCCTTAGTCAAAATGAAGGCATACTGATCAGCAGAACTGCAATGCATTAACTTCACTTCAAGATGTTCTTGAGCTTCTCTAATTGCATGATACTTGATTTTGATGTGTTTTGTTCTACCATGAAACACAGGATTCTTAACCATAGCCACAGCTGATTGATTGTCACAATAAATCACGGTTGCTTCAGTTTGTCTGTAGTTAAGATCCTCCATGACTTTCCTTAACCAGATAGCTTGATTTGTTGCTTCAGAGGCTGCAATATACTCTGCCTCAGCAGTTGATTGAGCAACTGTTTTTTGCTTCATTGAGTTCCAGCGGATAATACTCGAACCCAAGTAGAAAATATATCCTGAGGTGCTCTTCATATCATCCATCGAACCTGCCCAATCACTGTCCGTATATCCAGTTAAATCCAGGTTTTCTGATTTTTTGAACCAGATTCCCATTTCAGCATTTCCTTTGATATATCTAAGAACTCTCTTTGCTGCTTGGAAATGCATTTCAGATGGTTCTTGTCTAAATCTGGAGAGCAGATTTGCAGCAAAGGTAATATCAGGTCTTGTAATGGTCAAGTACAAGAGGCTTCCTACCAAGCTTCTATATATTTTTTCATCAGTTTTCCTGCCTCCATCATCCTTAATTAGTTTCAGATTTTGCATCAAAGGAGTGCTTACTGGTTTGCAATTCTCCATGCTAAATTTCTTTAGCATCTCCTTGACATATCTCTTTTGACAGATAAAGATCCCTTCTTGTGACTGACTTATTTCCATGCTGAGGAAATAATGCATTTTTCCAAGGTCAGTCATCTCAAATGCTTGCTTCATATCCTCTTTCACTTGCTCAATTAGCTCTTGACTGCTGCCGGTTATTAACAGGTCATCAACATACAGAGAAATGACAATCACTTCTTTCTCCAAATGCTTGATGTAAAGTGTTTGCTCATTTACACTTTTATTGAAACCGAGGCTACACAAGTGTTCATCAATTCTGCTATACCATGCCCTTGGAGCTTGCTTCAAACCATACAAAGCCTTTTTCAACAAATAGACTTTGTCCTCTGCTCCAGTCACTAGAAAACCTTCAGGTTGATCAACGAAGATTTCTTCGGTTAAGTAGCCATTTAGGAAAGCTGACTTGACATCCAGCTAGTGAATTTTCCAATTACCCTGAGCAGCTATAGCAAATAATAATCTGATAGTTTCATATCTTGCTACTGGTGCAAAAGTGTCTGTGAAATCAATCCCAAGTTGTTGAGCATATCCTTTCACAACCAGTCTGGCCTTCAGCTTGTTAATTGAACCATCCGGATTCAATTTGGTCTTGTACACCCACTTGACTCCAATCACATTCTTACTTTTTGGCCTGTCAACTAGCAACCAGGTTTCATTCTTCTCAATCATGTTTAACTCCTCCTTCATTGCAGACATCCAGTCTTTAGATTTTTCAGCTTCTGCAAAGTTTGAGGGCTCAAGTTGAGCTGAATTGCACCGGCATATACATCAGCTAGTGGTCTAGTCCTTAGTGCTTCATTTTCTGAATCTGAGTCACTTTCAGGTTCAGCTTCGCCTTCCATTTCATTCTCTTCATCATTACCAGCATCTTCATTTTGAGGAATCAGTCTTGGAGTTTCAGTTCTGATCTCAGATTTTGATTCCCAATTCCATGAGACTTTTTCATCAACCTTGATATTTTTGCTGGAGATTATCTTCTTGCTATGAGGATTGAACACCCTATAGCCTTTGGCATTACTGCAGTACCCAACTAGTACTCCAACCTCAGCTTTTTGGCTCAACTTATCCCTCTTCACATCTGGTATATGAGTATAGCAAATGCTCCCAAAAACCTTCAGATGGGAGACATCTGGTTTCAATCCATACCAGGCTTCATATGATGTCTTTTTGACCAATGATTTAGTAGGTAACCTATTGAGTAAATAGACTGAAGTATTTACAGCCTCAGCCCAAAATTCCTTAGGCACCTTCTTCTCCAACATCAGACACCTAGCCATCTCCATAACTATCCTGTTCTTCCTTTCACAAACACCATTCTGTTGGGGAGAATATGAAATAGTTAACTGATGTTGTATTCCCATGTCAGGACAGAATTTGTCAAACTGACTACTGCAATATTCAGTTCCATTATCTGATCTAATGGCCTTTATTTTACAGTTGCTCTCATTTTCAACTAGGTTCTTAAACCTTTGGAAAACAGCAGCAACCTCAAACTTCTGCCTCAGAAAGTATACCCAGCACATTCTGGTTAAATCATCAATAAACAGAACAAAATACTTGCTGCCATTCAAGGTAGGAGTTCTCATTGGCCCACACACATCAGAATGGATAAGCTGCAATTTTTCTAAAGTCCTTCTAGACTGATTTACAGGGAATGGCAGCCTAGTTTGATTTCCCAGTTGACAGATCTCACATACACAACCATCATCTTTGCTGATTCAGTCAAGTTTTCAACAAGCTTTAAATCATGTAATTGTCTAAGTGATGTATAATTAGCATGCCCAAATCTTTTATGCCATAGTGAAGACTCAATGACAGTACTTGTAAGTGCCTGATCACCTACAGTTTTCCATTCTAAAGGGAAACTTCTATTCCTCATGCCAATAGTCATCACTTCTTGATTTTTTGAATCAAATATAGTGCAACTTTTGTCTTTAAATACCAAAGTATAATCTTTTTCAATCAGTTGACCAACACTTATCAAATTTTGATCAATATCAGGTACATATAACACATCAGAAATATACTTGGTACCTGTCACGATTTGCACTGATATTTCACCAATTCCTTTCACTTCTACAAACTCTCAATTCCCAACTTTAACCCTTGATCTGTAGCTATCATCAAGCTTTACAAATATGCTGGAATTAGAGGTCATATGGTGAGTACATCCACTGTCCAGTGGCCACATCACCACACTGCTGCAGGCTCCTTCATCTACTGCTGTGAACAAGTGCTCCTCCTGCTAATGATTTTCTGCCAACTGAGCCTGTTGAGTTTCGTGCTTTTCTTTCTGATTCTTGCACACTTTTTGAACATGTCCAAATTGTTTACATGCTCTACATTGGACTCCTGACCTGTACCAACACCATTTAGGAGAATGGCCTATTTTCTTGCAATGAAGACAGGGAGGATAGCCTTCATTTTTTTCTGAAGTCTTACTGCTTTCTCCCTTTCTCTTTTCAAATTGTTGCCTCTTCACACCAACACTTAGTTGAGCTTTATACTTTCCCTTGGAAAATAAAGCTCCTTCTACTTGTTCTTCTTGTCTAAATAACCTCCTTTGCTCTGTTGCATGCAATGCATTTATGAGCTCAGATAAGGTAATGACAGACAAGTCTCTAGAATCTTCAAGTGAAGAGATTTTTGCCTCAAATTTTTCAGGTAAACTGATAAGCACTTTTTCAACCACACGCTTATCAGATAACTCATCCCCTAGCAACCTTATTTTGTTCACCACCTTCATCAATCTGTCAGAATAATCCTTGACAGATTCAGTCTCCTTCATTTTTAGTGACTCATACTCCCTCCTGAGATTGAGGACTTGCATTTGCCTCATCCTTGCATTTCCCCTAAATTCTTCAAGCAATCTATCCCAGGCCTCTTTTGCTGTTTCACAGGTAATGATCCTGGTGAAGATTGAATCAGAAATGGTAGATTTAATGCAGGATAAAGCCTTAAACTTTTTTGCAACCTCCTCACTATGCTGTTTCATTTTAGCTATAGTAGGATTTGCTCTAAGTGGTGGTGGTTCTTCTCCAGTTTCTATGATTTCCCACAGATCATAGGCTTTCAAATAAGCCTTCATTTTGGTAGCCCAAATATCGTAATTTTCTCCATTAAAGGCTGACGGAAGGGGTGCTGAAAAACCAGTTGAAGCCATCACTCACACTCGCCGGTTTTCTCTCAATTTTTTCAGTGATTTCTACCCTTTTTAATCCTTTCAAAGACCGATTTTTTCTGCTCTGATACCACTGATAGATATTGAACTAACAAGAGGAGAGGAAATCCAATATTCATTACATAAATTTTTTTTACAAGACTCTACATATAACCAAAGCATAAAGCAAGGAGACATATCTAATCACACTTTTGTACCTACTACACCAATGTCATACTAGACAATACACAACTTGTAGTAGCTCACAACTAGCTTAACTTTACATCATATCATAGTGTAAGCTTTAGCCAAAAATATGTAACCAAATGACAACCAAAATACATTTGTTTAAAGACAACAAAAGTGTCACATTACTCCATTATTTCAACAGATTTCAACATTATTCGGTTAGTTGAGGAGAAGCTTGGTGGGCTGACTTCACCTTCCCTGGCCATTAGGGAGTTTAATAATTTCATTCATGAAACAGGTTTGCTGGATATCCCTTTTGATAGGCCGAAATTATCTTAGTGCAATGGGAGACAAGGGACTTGTCGGATATTGGCTTGTCTGGACCATATGTTGGTTAACCAGAACTTCAAAAATCTTTTTTCATCAGTCTTTCTATCCTACCTAGATCGGACATCTTCAGACCATTGCCCGATGGTACTACATGGTAGAGATAACTCGAATCAATTAGGTTGCCACCTGTTTCGATTTCTCCGCATGTGGTGCACTCACCCGAATTTCTTAACTCTGGTAAAACATAGCTGGGAGGTAAATGTTACTGGATCCCCTATGGTCCGTTTTGGAATTAAGCTTTGTATTCTGAAACAGAAGTTAAAAGCCTGGAATTATGAGGTTTTTGATCGGGTGCAACAAGAAATAGGGCTCTTCGAAGATAAACTGACACACCTGGAAAATGCTTTGATTGAGAACTTCTCTTTGGAAACTGAACATCATTTATTGGAATGCCTAAAGCAATATGAAGGATGGTTAGAAAGAGAGAAAATTCTTTGGAAGCAAAAGTCCCGTATTAAATGGCTTCAAGAAGGGAATGAGAATACACTTTTTTTTCACGCTTCGGTTAGAAATAAAAAACAAAGCCAAGTTATAGAATATATGGTTCTTGATAATGGTAATGTGTTGAGATCAACTGAGGAATTTCATGAGGGCAAGGTCCTATTTTTTAAAGAGTTGCTGATTGTGTCTTCCATCACATTTTTGAAAACAGACCTGGAACTGTTGTCGCCAGTAATATCAGTGAAGGAAAACCAGTCCCTTTGTAATCCGCCAAATTTGGATGAGGTGAAGGAAGCCCTGTGGTCGATCCACATGGACAGCAGCCCGAGTCTGGATGGTTTTAGCGCATGTTTCTTCATCAAGGCGTGGGATATTATTAAGGTTGATCTCTTTGCATTGGCCATAAAATGTTTTGAGAGATACCCATTAACTATTGCCTAGGCGCAAGAAATATTGTTCTGATTCCCAAGGTTGACGCTCCCAACAATTTTGCTAGCTTCAGGCCTATTAGTTTGTGTTCAGTGGTGTACAAAGTTTTGGCCAAAATCATGGTGGTGAGGATGGCCCCTTTACTGGATAAGATGGTTTCTCGTGAACAATCAGCGTTCATCTATGGGAGGAGCATCTTTGACAACATATCAATAGCCCAGGAGATGGTACACAATATCCATAAGAAAGTGCGAGGTGGGAACATGTTAATGAAAATTGACATGGCTATAGCTTAAGACAGGGTGAACTGGCGTTTCCTTCTTGTATCTTTACGAAGATTGGGTTTCTCTAATTAGTGGCAAAATCTTATCTTCAACTACATTTCCTCTCCTAGCTACTCGATCATGCTAAATGGGACAACACGTGGTTTTTTTAAACCTTTCAAAGGATTACGCCAAGGGGACCGACTTTCGCCGTATTTGTTTATTGTGGCACAAGAGGTATTGTCAAGAATGATTAATCAAGCTTTTGTCAACAAGCAAATCCAGCATTTCCACTCTGAAGGAATGGTGATTAGTCATTTATTTTATGCCGATGATTTACTTATCTTCGCTAATGGGAATAAAAAGTCGACTAGCCATTTGCTTGAACTAGTTAAAAGTTTTGAGTTGAGGTCGGTCAAATGGTGAATCCTATGAAATCCTCTATTTTTTTCTCTAAACATATTACTATCGCCCATAAAAGAAAGCTCTTGGCTTTGTTAGGATTTAAAGAAGGGGCATGGCCTTGTACTTATTTGGGAGTCCCACTATATACGGGTAAATTAAGGAAACACATGTTTGAACCGTTGTTGGAGAAAATTCAAAAGAAGTTGGCTGGATGGAAAGGACACCTACTTTCCTTCGGGGGGAAAATTATCTTGGCCAAAATGTGGTTGCCGAGCCAATCGTCGTTCCAAAAATTTGATAATCCGTCACGAACATTAACAAAAGAATTTTGCAACACCATGGGTAATGCTGACACGACACCCTTCCAAAATCGAGATTGTGTAGGGGACATGTTAACCGTGGTCACCACCTTTTAACAACTAATGGAAACTGGAACAAAACACATCTTAGGAAGCTAATGGAAGAACGTCATGCATCCGCTATTGAAAGGATTCAACTGAAATTGAGTGGGGAAAGAGATCAATATGTATGGAAGCTCAATAAGGATGGGAGATTCTCGACTAAATCTGTTTGGGACTTTATTCGCTAAAAGGGTGTGGATTGCTCATGGAAACGTTGGTTCTGGCATAATAAAGTTCCTAAAAGATTGTCATTTGTATCTTGGAGAGCGAAATTAAATTGCTTACCAGTAGACAACGTGGTGCAAGCCATCGGGATTCCGTTGGTCTCCAAATGTGAGTGTTGTGTTAACCCCTCGGTTGAAACTGTGGATCATGTATTAAGCAATGGAGATATGGCCAAAAAGGTTTGGAAATATTTTACTCTTCACTTCAACCTATCGCTACCTTACACGTCGACCTAGAAGGGCAGAATGAATATGTGGTTGGCCAAAGCATCGAGTTCAACACAGGCGGGTATTCTTCGGGGCATTACTCCACTTATCATCACATGGGCGCTATGGAAACTCAGATGCAATGCTCGGATGGAAGGTCACTCTATTGTATGACAGAGAGCGGTCTGGACAATTAAATCTCAGTTAACACTTATTGGAAGTCAGGCTACTAAAGTCAGAAAATTATCAGTCCGCGATGTGCGATGTATGAGATCTTTAAACTGTCCTATACCTATCCTTCAACAACCTAAAGTACAAATGATAAGCTAGAAGAACCCATTGGTAAATCAATTTAAGCTAAATGTGGATGGTGCCGCCAAAGGTAACCTAGGTCCGGCTGGAGACGGCGGCGTTCTACGGGATTCCCATGGAACTTTCATGGCTGGCTTCTCTCACCATTATGGTTCATGTACAAACATGGAGGCTGAAACTCGCGCTCTCCTTGATGGTCTACACATGTGCAATAATCTGGGAATAAGTGATATCATGGTGGAAACTGATTCGAAGGTGTTGGTTGACTGGGTTAAAAAAGGCATTTGTTCCTTATGGTGGCTTTGGGAATTTTGGGAAGACATTATGGAATTGTTGAGAAAGTTCAATGTCCAGGTACACCACGTGTTTAGAGAGGCGAACATGGTGGCTGATGCCTTGGCCAAAAAAGCGAGTGAAGGCTCAAGTTTTAATCTCAGTTATGGCAATATAACCCTGGCCTTTCTTAAAGGTATTTTGTGTACGGACTGTCAGGAAATTCCTTATCTTAGACGCTGAGGTAGTTTATTTTATCATAGCACAGTCTATTGGTATTTTATTTTTTTGCTTTTCAAATTACATTGTAAGGGAAGTAGTCTTCCTTATTTTTCGTTTTCATTTTATCCCATATGTAACCAAGGTATTCCTCAGCCACAAGTGAGGGCATATCAATAAATTCTCGGAGGTCCCACCCTCCTTCCAAAAAAAAAAAAAATCAATCGTTGTGCAAACAAATTGAAACATTAAGCACTCGATAATTAATTGACAAGTATTAAAGTGACATGAAAATCTTGAAATTAAACATGCAATAAAAACTTTAAACTACATTATTCATCCTAACCATAAAAGTATTTAGCCACGCATAACATTGAAATTAAACACGCAAAAGTTAAACGGATCGTGTTTTCTGGTGGTGATTCCTTGGTGGAAATTGGACAGAACATGGTTCTCTGTTGAATTACCATTTGAATATTGAAAATAAGGTTTAGATCTTGATTTTATGGACATTGATGTGAAATTTTTTGGGTTCTTCTTGGGTATTACTCGAAGTCGGTGGATAAAACTACTAATCCACTATGGTGGTTTGCATATTCTTCTTTCCTAAACCCTAATCTTTGCATTCTAATACTATGTGTATATCTCTGTCTACTTTTGTTTTCAATTAAATCAAACTGCACGTGCCTATTCTTTTGACATTTGATATTTTCTTTCCACTGTTCCCTTTATTCTCTTATTGTTTTTTCGTGTTTTGAATTATGCCTTGACCTAGGGTCTTGAGCATTTTGGAATCCTGGTGAATTCAAATATCTAGAACTTGAAGAAAAGTCCTATTGTTTGTTCTATATTACTAGGTTATTCATTGTGATTAATTGTTCTTGAAACTTGTTGGTACTTAATATCTTGTGTGACTTTGTGTAATTGTCAAATTTTATTTGGTATTTGTGGTTTTTTGTTGAACACTGAACTTTGAAAATTTTCTTGTGTTGGTTAAAAAATCCAAATGACAACTACATTTGAACTTGAGGTTTTTAATAGAAAATGAGATTTTCCCATTTGGCAACAAAAAATGAGAGGAGTCTTTGTTCAATAGAATGTTTTAAGGGCCATAATTGATGAATCTCTTGAAACTATGACTGTTGATCAAAAAATTGAATTTCATGAACTTGTCTATACCTCTATTATTCTTCATTTGTTTGATCAAGTATTAAGAAAAGTAGGGAAGCTTGATAATGCTAAGGCTTTGTGGGGAATATTAGAAGAACTTTACTTGGTTAAGTCTTTGCCTAACAAATTGTTCCTTCTAGAAAGTTCTTTTTTTAGTTTCAAGATTGACCTGTCTAGAGATTTAGATGAAAATCTTGACACCTTAAACAAATTGGTACATGATATTACTAATGCTGGGAGACAAGGTATTTCAGGAATACAAGGCTATTATCCTTCTTAACTCTATACTTGAGGCATATAAAAATGTTAAAATTGGAATCAATATGGTAGGGATACCCTGAATCTTGAGGTTGTTATAAACTCTTTGAGAAGCAAAGAATTGGAACTTAAACCTAAAAAGCATGGGAAGGAATTTGAGAGTTTGTTTGTAAGAGATAGATCACTTACTAGGTAAGGGAATAATCAAGGCAATCAGAATCATCGAGGAAGTAATAACTCTAAGAAGAAGGGAAAACGAAAGTATAGGTCAAAGTCTAGAACTGGGAATATGAAGTGTTATGGGTATGAAAAGACACACTTTATAAAAGATTGTTATAAGAAAAAGAATAAACATAGAGAGACAAAAGTGGATGACGAAAATGTAGTTGAACCATTATATGTTGGGACTGTGGATGTCTATGTTGTGATATAATCCATTCCTAATATGAATACTACAAATTATGCAAATAATAGTGATCAAAATCAAGAGTGGATCTTGTATTCTGGTTACACTTTTCATCTTACCTCTATAAAACTTTGGTTAGAAGACTAATAGAATCTAAATGGAGAGAGATTGTGATGGACAATAATGCAACTTGTAAAGTTAAGGAAATTGTTAGTGTGGCTTTGAAATTTGAAAATTAATACACCTTTACTCTAGAAAGGATAAGATATGTCCCTGATTTGAATAGAAACCTAATTTAAATGGATAATCTAGATGGTATAAGCCTGCACGATTGGAAATGGCTATCTTAGAGTGATAAAGGCTTCACTTGTCATTTTCGAAGGGACCAAAAGAAATGGTATATATGTCGCTAGAGCTAGTGTTGTTCTAAGTTACACTACTGTGTCCTCTATTCTGAATTGATGCTAATCTAGCATAACATGTTAGCACTTATTAGTGAGAAATGCCTGTACATTTTAAGTAAGAACATGCATTTGGTAAAGATGTCATTTCTAAAGTTGCTTTATGTGAGTATTGTACTTTAAGAAAACAACATATGCTTCTAATACTGAAAAAACATAAAACTGCATATGTTCTTGAATACATACACTCTGATATGTGGGGCCCATTATCTACCATCACTCAAGGTGGAAATATATATTTTATATTCTTAATTGATGATTTTTCAGGAAAAGATTGTATATTTACTTTAAAATAGAAATATGACACATTTGAAAAGTTTAATACTTGGAAAACTTTAATTGAAAATCAAGTCGGTAAAAAGATAAAAAAAAAATTAAGAACATACAATGATCAGAAATCCTGCAATGCTGAATTTGATCAACTTTGTAATGAAAATGGGATCCTTGGCATAAAACTGTTCCTAAAACCCCTAAGCAAAATGGTGTTGCTGAGATGTTGAATAGGACTATCTTAGACAAGGTAAGATGCATGATGATTGGGTAAACTGGTTGATTATACCTATTTGAAAAACTTTTGGCTTAGCTGCCTACTCTCATCAAAGTATAGACAAGTTAGAACCTAGATCTCAGAAATGTATTTTTATGGGGTATCCTCATGGGGTGAAAGGGTATTAGTTTTGGGCTAGAGAAATTAAAGGGTCTAAGATAATTATCATTAGAGATGTGACATTTAAAGAAAGATATGATATGCTTTTGTTTAGGTAATAAAACCATTGATGATGTTCTTGTGAGTGAAAAAGAAAGTAGGAGCAAGCTATAGTGGAGCTTAGGTCCTTCCCCAAACTCATTAATGATGGTCAGGTGGGAAATGATTTTGGAAATGAAATTGAGAATACTTCTGAACTTGATGAGGTTGATGAAAGCATTGTTTAAGTGGTTATTGGAGAATATGTGAATCCCTTAGAAGGCTATCATTTAGCTAGGGATAGGACTAGGAGAGAACATGCTAGGATGAGATATTACCTATCCTTAGTTGTTCTCTCATGTCAAGATTTGGTTTTTAAAGAGCTTAAATTTTATGAAGAGGCTGTGAGTTGTCAATTCTCTAAAGAGTGGCAGTTTGCTATGGAAGAGGAGATGAAGTGCTTCTTGAAAAATAATACTTGTATATTGGTTCCAAAACCCGAGAATAAGTCCTTAGATGATTGTAAGTGACTTTATAGTATTGAAGAGGGTAATTCTTCAAGTCAGCCTCTAAGATTTAAAGCCAAGCTAGTTGCAAAAGGGTTTACTCAACAATTTGGTATTGATTATAATGTAATCTTCTCATCTGTTGTTAAAGATACTACCATAAAAGTCATCGCTTTGGTTGTTCAATGTGACTTAAAACTTGAACAAATGCATGTTATAATTGTCTTTTTACATGGTGACTCAGATGAGACTATCTATATGTGTCAACCACAATGATTAATTGATAATAAAAAGCCTAAACATGTCTATCATTTGAAATGATCTTTATATGGGCTAAAACAATCACCTAGACAATGTTACATTAGATTTGATAATTTTGTGTCATCTATTAGCTTTATAAGAAGTTCTTTTGATCATTGTCTTTATTTTAAAAAGAATGATAAGTAACTTTATGATTGTTTATTTGCTTTTGTATGTAAATAATATATTGTTAGTAGGACAAATATAAGTGATATTAATGACATTGAAAGATCTTTAAGTATTGAGTTTGAAATGAAAAACTTAGGCCATGCTAAAAGAATTCTAATCATGGACATTAAGATAAATAGGCCCTAACAGATTCTTATCTTGACTCAATTTGATTATGTAAAAAATGTGTGGTCTAAATTTTCCATGCATGAATCTAAGTTTGTTACATTACCACTTGCATGTCATTTTAAATTAAGTAAAGATTAATGTCCTCATGAAGAATTTGATATTAAATAAATGCAAAAGGTTCCGTATACAAATGATGTAAGGTTTGTCATGGATACTATGGTATGTACTAGATGTTGCCCATGCTATAAATACTTTGAGTAGGTTTATGGCCAATCTTGGCCCAGAACATTGGAATGCCTTAAAGTTGTTATTAAGGTACATATATTTTGATGCTATGATCAATGTGGAACTGTGATTCTCTTATGATATTTAGTGGTTTTTTTTTTTTTTTTTTTTATCATTGGCATGAAGATGGAGATTTATTGGACTATGATGCCCAAATCCAGTCCAATTTATGGGAAGTGATGAAAACTGACTGCACCTAATTAGCTGTGATCTATTGTCCGATAACACAAAGTGGTGAAGCCTAAACTTGAGCCCAAAATAAGGTGAAATGTGCTTCTCTGGACCGTTGATTGCCAACTGAGATCAACGGGGATAAATAAGACATCTTCTTGTTTATAGTAGTAGATGCATAAATTCTTTTAAGGCTAGGGTTTGATGGTTTTTCCCTTTGTAAAAAATGTTACAATGTTCTGAGCCCAGAAATTCTTTGATCTATGAATGCTAATGAAAGTATTGAGTTGCAACTTCGTGTTTATTCTGGTTATGTTGTTGTTCTTTGTTACAAAACATTACAAGAACTATTAGTGTTACTGTACCGATTCAGGCGGCACCTAAGTGACATTAAATAATAAGCAAAATTAATTGAATTGCATAATTCGTTCTTTAATTGAGTCTATCACATTATGACACTAACGTGTGCCCTAATACTACTTATGCTAGATATTATTATTTATTTACCACTAGTTCATGCACGTGCAAGGCACGTGTTTTAGTTTAATTGAGTATGTGATAGCGTGGAATGGTATATATATTTGTATATAAGTAAACATGAAATAATAATATGTGGACGGAGTTTTGAAATATAAATAGTTACACTGCAAATAAATATAGTAAGGGATCAACGGTTGATAAATATGATGCTATGATGCAGACAATGTCTTCTGTTTATGATAACTATAGCAATAGTCGTGTGTACTCAATTTGCACATATTTATCGTAGCCAAAGCATGAGAACATGGCAATTGATCGACTTCAAACTCCCTACAGACATAAGTCCTTTGACTCCAGATTTACAACACATGACTGTGCTTCTGGTCTAAAACATGAAACTCATGGATGTTTGCAGGGTGAACCTGTCAAATAGAATTTGTATGCATCATTAGTGTATAATTATACATGGTGTTTGGCTTAGCTTAAGTTAACTTACAAGAAAATAATAATTAATTTCAAAGGTTAACGGTTGTAGCTATCTACATTGGAAAATAATTGTCCTATGACTTCAACTATGCACTTATCCAGACACGAAAGTAGAAGAAAAATAATAAATATGTGAAAACTCCTGAAAAATAAACTGAAGTTTTCCTCTGAGAAACCATCATCAGTAATGCATGCTAGTCGCGATAAAAACTCTGGAAATCCCAAATCAAATTCAAAATAAATGTCATCAAATTTCAGCCTTGATTGGTGGGAAGGAATATAGGTGAAACATAAGTACTTACACCACAGAAGCTTATCTAGTTAATTAGAGCCAACTAAATACATTTGTTGCTAGTAACATATCACAGCTGAAATTACCACAATCGACTTTTGCCAAATTAACAGTCATCCATATGTAGAAAGCATATATTAGTATAAAGATGCTGCATGGTCTTTAGGTTGGGGGAAGAAAGTATTGAAACATGATATGTGGATTTTGTCTAAAGATTGACTCAAGGCTATACGTGCTAATTATGCAGACTTGAGAAGATTTCTAATTTAAAGAAAACAGTTCAATTCCAACCTCTCAGGAGGGCATAAATCATTAAACATCATCGAGTCAATAATGAGGCCATGAGACATTTAGAGAGAGAGAGAACATACTGAGTCATGTTCTTCTATGATAAAAGCTTGATTATAATCTGGCACACGAAAATGGACAGCCTATTTTGAGGCTCAAAAGAGTACTTGAAAGTTGACACCCTTTAATTGGCTGTGAAGTGCTGGATCAGGAAAATGGAGAAATAGGCTGTGGTAAAAAAAAAAAAACCTATGAACAAGGTGAAATCAGAAGAATAAAGGAAACACGCGTGAATAACTTTAACAAATGACATTGAAAACTGATTTTAAGTCACAGTTATTTTGAGATAAAGAAACCTTGTTTAAATATTATACTTATCCCTTGAATAGGATTAGATTGAAAGTAATTCGACAAGACCATGAACTACATTGCAAAACTCTGACATCATTGATTAAATGATGAGAGTGAGTAACACTCTTTGACAAGTGATCATGTTAGTTGATAAAAATAAATTTATAAGTCATTATGAGGTATTAGATTAAAGAATGCTATGCATGGAGAAAGAGGCTGTGAATCTGACCCATGTATTCACATAATAAACTCTTTCCCTAGATGGGCAACATGCAGCTTATGACCATTAGTATTATGGTACTCACACAAATCAATAGTGTCCTTGCTGTATGATTCCAGAATCTCCTTTGTGTTGAGTGGAGTATACCTAACCACCAACGAAGTTGACAAACAGCAGATAGAAACACAAGCTAATTAAACCAAAATAAACACAAGAAACTCAAAAACATAAAATAAAATAAGACAAGGATGCCAGAAAAACCATAATCTCTTTTGTGTTGAGTGGAGTATGCCTAACCACCAACGAAGTTGACAAACAGCGAATAGAAACAGAAGCTAAGTAAACCAAAATAAACACAAGAAACTCAAAAACATAAAATAAAATAAGACGAGGATGCCAGAAAAACCATAATAAAAGCATTTGATATGTATGACCAAGGTTAATTTAAAATTTAGGGGAGAGGTCAGGAAATCTAACAACAAGCAATCAAACCAGAAACTCAGGTCAATTGACACTTCAAATTTCTTTCCCTATCACTTAATTTGATAAATGGTTGCTCAAATTTGTGACCACATGATGCTGGAATTGCTATCCTGATGGAAATTGTGTACTTAAAACACATGTTGAAATCATATGAAAAATGCATAATAAACAGATAATCACCGGCAAAGTTATTAACTTGCATGAAGAGAGAATGAAAAAGAAAGATTGTATTGGCATGTAGAGTAACAAATCTTAAGACAATCTGCTCTGCCATTTCTTTTAACAAAAGGAAAGAACAGGGGCCATACCCAAGACCAACGGCTAATTCTTGAGCAATTTCGTGGTTTATGTCAGTTGATTCTCCAACTAAATAGATTGATGTTCCTTTCAAGAGTTGTGCAACTCCCGCTGTTAAGGACTCCCAAGACTCCATGATGTCAGGCCATTTTAATTCTGGGTCTTGCTTCTTCAAATTAACCACCAATTGATCATCATCTATATACCTATGGAAGACAAATAACTTTAGTTTAGCTATGTAATGCATTATTTTGATTATATGATATTCATATCATCATTTGTAGATACCATATTGTTTCTGCAGGCTTTATCATCCCGTAAAGTTTATTTGTATCCAGGAGAGTCCTAAGAAATCCGCTGTGCTGCATCTTAATTACCAAAGAGTTCCTATTCGCATCTAAAAAGATCTCCTTAGGACTTATGCCTTCTTCCCCGAGGTCCAATCTTAACTCCACCTCAGAAGAACCATCAGAAAACTGCAACACATTAATATTTTTACGAAATCCATAATCTAACTTGGTGCGTAATGTCATTTTGGAAATTTAAAACTTGGTGCAAAAAATACAAGATGAGATTGGAAAGATAAGAAATGATTTCAATTCAGACGCCTTCTCATTGTTTAGCCTGAAGAAATGAAAATTGTAAACTGTGATGAGAAAGAAATTATATCCAAGTTGTTCTGTTTATTTAAAACCATTTTAAATATTTATTACATTTCCAGAGCTTTACTTAGGAATTTAGAATTTTAATTTTTAATGTTCTGAAATTCTTATTACCCAGAGGGCCACAACTATCTTATAGTGTCTATCTAGATAGATCTCCAGAGGAAGAAAATCCCAGGTTTGCCCCTAATTTGCGAAAATGATCTGAGAGTTTCACGGCATGTGTGTTGCTCCCAACTTTTCATTCCTTCCAGCTGATGTACACTTAATGCTGCCGCACAGTAGTCTTCAAAATCTAATTTTTTGTATCGAAGAGAACTCGCCTATATGGCAGGTGAAAATGCATTAAGCAATTGTCATCACTCATATCATAGTAAGACTGAGCTACTGTGTTGAGTGGCCTAAAACTAAGCACATGTTCGGTTTATGTTTATAAACATTAAAACCACTTTTTATTCACACATTTTGTGTAACCCTACGAGTACTTTCTACCTATCCACTGTTTATATGCATCTATTTATGAACAAAGCTGTTTAGAAACGCTTCCTAAACATGCTTTAAGAAAATAAATGTTTGAACAGAAAGGTTAGTGAAAGTTTTACTATATTTACATAATCAAGAAGACGTGAATCCTTCATTGCCTCTGTCGAGTTCTTTGTCACAGGCTGCTTACAGAGGATTAAGATTGATAATGTAAACATAGAAGCCTCTTGTTTTTTTTTCATTTATGGATGGATGGTGGGTTGGGGTGTTTCAGGTGGAAAGAAAACTGACCATTTTGAAGTTATGAAGGAATACAAATCCACTTTTGCTTGGCCTAATAAACTGAACTGTTCTCGGAGATAGGATAGTGTGGTATTGCCAATATTTTTGCAAGAGCGTGTCACAGTAGCTGAGCACATATTTCAGTCAAACAATATGATATAAACGTTAATGTGTTTGCCGAAGATAAACAGTAGTACCTAAAGAATAAAAAATAAAAGAATTGCAATAAGTAATCCTGCTCCAGCTGAATTTAATACTTCGTATTACCTAAACAGAAGCTAAATTTCATGAAGAATTAGGTAGATAAGTAAACATGATAACATGAAACATATAAGATAAACAATTAGAAGTAAAAATCTTGGCATAGATTCATAATTGTTTTGGTCAATGAACTAAATTTTTTAAGAAGGTTTTTATCTACAGTCAAATATATCTACCTCTAAAGTTGTTTTCCTCAGAGAGGACGAATATAATCATGATGGCTGGCCAGCCATGGATGACCTAAACAAAATAATAACTACATATATATTAGAATCAAACATAAACATTGTTCGATAATTTTATTTCGTGACCTAGTAAAAGGACTAATTAATTTCTTTAATTTTCTACACTAATGTTATCTTTTAACAAAATTTGCCGATTATAAGAAACAAAGATATGCAGTGTGTAATGCAAGATTTGTTTTGTTTTATGCAGCATAAAACCAAAAGTTGCACATTTATGGTATTTAGGTAAGGAGGATGGATGTAATGGATAGTATCAAGTCAGAAAAATAAGCTAAATCCTGGTACATTATACCATCTAGCCTCATCCTAAACTGCATACCAAAGCCTAACTTAAGGTTGTTTAGGTACTTACTAAGAGCCTAAACTGCTGTTAGCCTTTTACAATAATCTTTGTTCAATAATCGTTTTAAAAAATCTACAGCATCAGAAGACAATGAAGGCCATGGATCTTCATCAAAGCTTAGATCAGCTTTTAGGACAGCTTGGAAGATTCCAGATTCTGTTACCATAAGGGTTTGTTTCTACAAAGAGGAATGTAAGTAATAACACCAACACTCCATGTGTCAGATTTTGTTCTATATAATCTATGCAAAACTTCAGGTGCCACATAATAAGCACTTCCAACAATATACATGTGGCAGGAAGAGAGAGTGAGTGAAATTTACACAAACCAATACATTCCTATGCACAATACAATTTTTTTTCTCTTCTTTTTACCTTTGTTTTGGCAGACTTTTTCATGAAATTGAAATTTTTCGACTGTGTACGGTAATTTGAAGGGGAGACATATGATGGGTCATATGAAATGTTTCCAGATAATTTTAAATATAAGATATTGGATGGGGGAAATGAAGGAAAATGATACTCCTCTCTTGATTGGAAAACTATAAGGGGAAAGAGAAAAGAAATGAGAATACTTCATGTTTCTAGATATTGAGGAGTAGAATAATTTAAAATAAATAAA
>CM032624.1:0-50162 GCA_019097785.1 Fraxinus excelsior | reverse complement strand
GTTAGAACTCTTCGCTTTTTAATATTGTAGGGATGTATCCATTTACCATGAGTAATGTTATTTAACACTATTGAGCCGTGATGCCAAAATTCAATCTAATTAATGGGCAATGATGAAAACTGTGCCTGACCCAATTAGCTGTGATCCATTGCCTGATAACACAAAGTAGTAAAGCCCAAACTTGAGCCCAAAATAAGGTAAAATATGTGATGCTCTGGACCGTTGATTGCCAACCGAGATCAACAGTGATGTTGGGGTTTATATATACCATCTAAGTGGTCGTCCTACGTTTTAACTTTTCATCTGATTTCTAATAGAGTTTTCTGGAACCTCTCTTGAGTCTCTTTCTCTTCCTTGGTGTTCTTGGTGTAATCTCCAACTTTGGTTGGACTGATCATTAGTTCTTTTGAGTTGTTCTTTGTGAATATTGAGGGCTAGGGTTTGATGATTTTTCCCTTTGTACAGAATAATACAATGTTTTGAGCCCATGAAATCTTTGATCCTTGAATGTTAGTGAAAGTATTGAGTTGCAACTTCGTGTTTAAATTTCTTGTTCTTTTGTTTTTCTTTGTTACAAAACATTGCAGTGGTATCATAGCCATTCTTGGCAATTTTTGTCCCTTCGATCGTGATCTGTTTGTGAAAAAATAATTTTCATAAATGTTCGTGAATTTCGTAAGTGTACTGATCGTGACAAATAATAAAGTAAATGTATCAAGTCCAAATATCATCCCATAAAAATTACTATCCACTATAAAGTTTTAAACTAACCTATCTTCAATTTAAATTAAACTAGTAACCAATGATAAAATCAAATTGTGTTTTCTAAATGAAGTTCTAATAAATCAAATAATAAACTCAAATTAAAATTGTAGATAAGATTATGTGATTGGATATTTAAGATTTTTGATTTCACTTAGGTTATTTAACATATATTTAATTCCAATTCATTCAGCCATATTTTCTTACGTGATAACGATCGAATTAACTTGATGTAGTTAGTAATCTCTCTCTCGAGCAATACTAATCATATTCATATGCTCGAACTTACTTTATCTCTATGTAAATTCACACACATATGAATGCATTTATTTATAGGAATTTAAAATGGATCACGTAGCCTATGATTATCTCTTAATCTCTTATAATGTCTATGTTAATTATTGCACAAACTAGAATTATATATTACCGCTCGGTCTCAGTATTATCCTTAAATCAATCAATCGTTGCACAGATAATTGAAGCATTAAGCACACAATAATTAATTAACAAGTATTAAAGTGACATGAAAATCTTGAAATTAATCATACAATAAAAACTTTAAACTACATCATCCATCCTAACAATAAAAGTATTTAGCCACACATAACATTGAAATTAAACACGCAAAAGTTAAACGACTTCACCAAAAATTCACGAAACGTGAATGATATCCAAATTATGTGTAGTCGGTCAATTTTGTCTTTTTGTGCATCCAATTCTGCTGCCCACTATGCGTGTTATATATTAATCAATTTCCGCCTCTTGGCGTGCTGTTGTAGGCACCCAAAAATAGTTCTTAAACCTCTAAAATTAATGTGATAGTGGAAGTAAGGGTCGATCCCATGAAGAGTATGTAATTCAGTATTTTATGTTTCGTATACTGATTGTGTGGGTTTTTTTATGCAAATAATTATAAGTGATGCAATAAATAACAATAAAAATTAAATTAATGAAAATAATCAAAAGACTAACTTTGGTCCAAGTCAATATCCACCTTCGGGAATCCACAATTGATCATAGATGTAAGAATAATTCAATTCATATTCATCGTT
Organism: Fraxinus excelsior; assembly: GCA_019097785.1. Lineage (NCBI taxonomy): Eukaryota > Viridiplantae > Streptophyta > Magnoliopsida > Lamiales > Oleaceae > Fraxinus > Fraxinus excelsior. The sequence continues at coordinate 48,348 of CM032624.1, read as the reverse complement.
GGAATAATTTTTCTATTTCTCCTTAATTTTATTCAATTAGAAACCAGCGTCCTAATTAACCATATTAAATAACTACAGACTAGCGCTCAAGATTCAATTTAATAACAGCTTTACACAATAGAGAAATCGACGAACTAGCTAACACAAACACCAGCGGTTGCATTCAATCTATTTAAACATCATTCTTAAGATTCAATAATCTCTATTGTAGAAAATCATCAAATCCTAGTGCTTCACAAGTTAAAGGGATCAAACAATTACGGATTTGATATTTAACTTAGCGGTAGATTGCAACAAATAATAAACTAGTAGGCCTCCTAGCAATTAAACATAACAATAATGGAAATATGGAAATAAGTGCAGAAGAATATTCAATACTCAAAAATATGAATTAAATTAAGAAAAATCATTTAGATCTGAATATATGTGGTTTCGAACCTTCAATTTCTTTCGACCAAGTGTAAAAGTTTAGTTACAATTCATGAATCTAAGAGAAAATAATGAAGAATGGAGTTTGGAGGTGTTTTCTATGTTCTTGTTGTGTTCTAGGATTTTAAAATATGTATTTATAGTTGTTTCCATAAGTGGTTGACTTAAATTCGGAAACCAAAATTTGCGTCAACATTTACTACCATGCGACCGCATGGTTTTGTCATTTTTTTTTTCCGCCGGACAGCTTTCAGTATTTTGACTATAATTTTCTCTACCGATGTCCAATTGAAGTGATTCAAGTTGCGTTGAAAAAATAACTCAGAGGGATACAACTTTACTTCAGAAGCTATCTTCGAATTCGATCATTTGCCATGTAAAAAATTGGTCAATATGAGGCTGAAAATCGATGCAAAACTCTTCAGTTTGAAAGTTGATATGTGATAATGTCTTGGCTGTATTTCATCCCTTTGACTCCTTTCTTCATCTAATTGATCTCTAACGCTCTCGAATCTTCATCAAAGGTTAGAAACAAATTTATAGAATTTGCTCTTTAGTCCCTGAACTTTCATTTCCTTTCATTTTGATCAATTTTCATCTATTTCTTCCAAATTATGACATATCCATAGAATTGCCACCTAAATCAAAATATGAGCGTAATGAATTATTTTGGCACAAAATAAACATACGAGCGCATAAAATAAGGAGGAAAAATATGCATTTTACATTCCTATCACCTCTCGTGTGTATATATATATATATATATATATATATATATATATATATATATATATATATATATATATTAATCAATTTCCACCTCTCATTTGCGTGTGCATGTATATATATAAAACAATATCTACCTCTTTTTTATCCTTTCTGTTTTCAATTTGCAGCCACCTTTTTCTTTTTCTTTTTCAAAAGCCCCCCATGAATGTGTGAATGTGTGTATATATAAATCAAAAGCCGCCTCGTTTTTCTTCCCAGAAGCTACCATCCCCTTTTGTGCATGAATGTGTGAATATATATAATAATTCACAACCTCTTTATATTCTTTTTAACAAAGGAGTTCAAGTCTATTGACATTTCAAATTAAGGCCCAATTAATTTAATGCTTTCTTCTAAGTCCTCAATTTTTGGATTTCGCCATTTTTCAGCTATTTTGCGTTATTTTCTTTAATTCTTCATTGAACATAAAGTTTTACCTACAAAATACAATATAACATAAATTAGGTAGAATTTTATTTAAAAGATAATAAAATATCATGATTTAGAGTCTCGGATAAGTGTAAAAACTACATTTATTACACCCCTAAACTTGACTATTTGTTTGTCCTCAAACAAAATTAAAACCTAAAAATATACAAATACGCAATGTTAATGACTTAATTGGTGGCCAATCAATCAATCAATGTAAAAAGATTTAGCTAGCTAACCTGATTTTTTATTTCAGGATTGAAATCATAATATTAAATCTAATCACACCTTTAAAATCACAATATAGAAATTAAAATCTACATTTCTAATGTAAAATCGACGTGTGTGTATGAAGAATTAAGTTCATTATGAATTATAAGTTGTTTCAATTCCCGACCCTCAATGGTCAAATATATTCTTTCATCACTAGTAAGATTCACACACTCCCAAAGTTATTCTTTTCGCACTTTTTACGTGTGTGAACTAATGTTGAATTTTATACTATCCATATCTCTCTAGTTTAGGTAAATCCCACTAATTGCTAGTCAATATGTCAATAAATAAGATTTCTCCATAATTTGATTGCTTCAATATCTAGGATTTAACTAGGCTAATAATCCCTTATCAAAAGTCAAAATTGTCCAATTAAGTGTTTGGGACATAGCTATGGTATTTTGTGCATCTTCTATTTTATACACCCGCTTTTTCTGATTTTCTCAATTTTTTTCTTTATTTGAAGCATTCTCACCCTTAAACTTTCTAAATGACCAATGTAACAAACTTTCGGCCGATGACTCTCAAGTCAGATGACCATAGAGCATCAGATTTTAAAAACCCTTGCAGACTTAATTGCTCGAGTTATAAAGGCTACGAAGAGAAATTTTCAAATAAAATAATTATTTTTATGTCTTGATTAGTGCAATGTCCCTCATTAAACATCAAGTTAAGAAAAATGACATCTAACTTGAGATTTTCACCCAATTTCATACTATTGATCTTAGAAAATCCACACAAGATTTTTTCACACATGGAATCTTCATTTATCTCAATATCTTCCCACAACAGTGAAATCCCCTAAAATATTCTAACTTTGGTCCAATGATGTAAAATTTAGTGGTTTTGAATTTATTATCTATGATCTACTATTTCAACATATCCAATTATGAAATCAACTCACTCATACACAGTACTTAACTTAATTTCATGTGAAAAAATAAAAATTAATCTAGGCATGCAACTTATTCACAATTCATAGATCAATTTATGATTCAATACTTTCCTCATTACCAACCAGGCCAACTAATTCACACAATTGAATTTTTTTTCAAAATTTTCAGTTTTTTTTACTAAAGTAACAAAAGCACATAAAAAAAAATATAATGAAAAATCATGTTTTCCACCCCAAACTTAAATTAGACATTGTCCTCAATATTTTAAATCCTAAATTCGCATATAAAGAGGTGGAGAAGAAAGTGATAAAAAGACTCCTGATATGGCTTGTAATTCAACGACTAGCTTACCTATTACTCCCGTTGGCTCCTTGGTCAATATTAGTTTAAATGTTCCACGACATCATGTTCCTGAAAAATCAAATAACGCATTAAGATCAAATAATTGGAATTAGTGTTACTTAATTCTAATATCTAATAAACCAACATATCGAAGACCTAAGGGGAAATGGGTTATGGATGATGAGTCCCAAATAAACTTAACTATCCTAAACCGCAAAAATAAAATAAATAAAAAGGAAAAAAACTTGTATTGTCTCCTAAAAAGCGTTTATTTAACGTTACTAGCTTGACTTAACGATATTGTCTACTTTGGATTTTCAAGTGGCACGTCTTTCATGTTTCTAAAATTTATTATTGGCTTTGTATTCTTCTTCATTATAGCATGACATATAGAATGTGATGGCTGTAACTTCGGTACATCCTTCAAAACCTCTTTTGGTTTAACATTGTTTAGAGGTTTCCGAGACTTTTCTACATAGCCCTCATTTTTGTTAGGTGGATAGGCTTCATGAGCCAATAGGAAGTCAATTACTTCATTGGTTCCTGAGTATTTACCAGTAAGAAATGCATTCCTTGCTGAATAACTGGTAGCCATGTTCTACACTAGAGGGTCATATAATAAATTCCTTTTTTCTCTATTACCTAAAAAGGAGGCAGCTATTGTTTCATATAATTCCTCAACTTCATTGGATGATTTTAATGTGATAGATCCATTTGAAGCTGCATCCACCGATATACGACATGCTGGGTTCAAACTAGTGTAGAAGTACCGAACTTATAAATTTTTCTTAATACTGTGGTTAGAACACTTCCTGATCAAGTCCTTAAGCATTTCCCATACCTCGTGAAAACTCTCTAATTCTTCCTGTTGAAATGTAGATATCTTGTGTCTTATTTTAGTTACCTTTGACAGTGGAAAGTGCTTTGTGACGAATTTTTATACGAGATCATTCCAGGTCCTAATGCTTCCAACGGGTAGGGCATCCAACCATTCTCTTGCTCCATCTCTTAGTGTATGTGAGAAGAGTCTCAACTTGATCGATTCATCAGATACTCCATGGAAATTATAGTTTTGGTAGGTGTCCAAAAAGCATGAGATGTGAATGTGTGGATTCTAATGAAATTTTCCATAAAATGATACTCCATTCTGGAACAATAAAATGATGTTTGTTCTCAATTGAAAGTTTGGTTGCCCAAATGGAGGATAAATAATGCTTGATTGATTTGGTGCTATAAGTGGTGTAATGAATTGTCAGAGTGGTAGATCATTTTCATCAATTTCGACTGATTGTTCAACCTGTGTCGGTTGTACTTCTCTGTTATGTTCTGTCATGACGTCCTCTCGTTGTTGCCTAATTATCTAATTGAAAGTGTATTCAATTTCTGGATGAAAGGGTATTAGATTACCAAATCTCGAACTTCGCATGGAAGGACATCGACAAACGAAAATGAAAACAAAAAAAAATTAAGTCAAAACTAGAATTAATTAAAAATGTAAAGCAAATAAAATAGTCCCCGACAGCGGCTTAAAAAACTTGTTCGTGAAATTCCTCAAGTATACGTATCATGACAAGTAATAAAGTGGATTTATCAAGTCCGAATATCGTCCTATAGAAACTACTATCTACTATAAAGTTTTAAACTAACCTGACTTCAATTTAAATTAAACTGGTAACTAATGATCAAATCAAATTTTATTTTCTAAATGAATCTCTAATAAATAAAATAAAAAACTCAAGTTAAAATTGTAGATAAGATTATGTGATTGGATAGTTATGATTTCTGATTTCAATAAGGTTGTTTAACATACGTTTAATTCCAATTCATTAATCCATCTTTTCTTACATGCTAACGATCGAATTAACCTGATGTAGTTAATGATCTCTATCGAGCAATACTAATCATATTCATATTTATAGAAATTCAATATGGATCGCGTAGCCTATAATTATCTCTCAGCCTCTTATAATATCTATGTTAAACATTGCATAAGCTAGAATTATACATCACCTCTTGGTCTCAGTATTATCCTTAAATCAATCAATCGTTGCGTAGAAAATTGAAGCATTAAATACAGAATAATTAATTAACAAGTATTAAACTGGCATGAGAATCTTGAAATTAAACATATAATAAAAATCTTAAACTACATCATCTATCCTAACAATAAAAGTATTTAGCCACGTATAACGCTAAAATTAAACATGCAAAAGTGAAACGACATCACTAAAAATTCATGAAACGTAAATGATATCCAAATTACGTGCAATCGGTCAATATCCTCGTTCTGTTCATCCAATTTCCTATTAATCAATTTCCGTCTCTCATTTGCGTGTGCATGTATATATATAAAACAAAAGCTACCTCTTTTTTTCCCTTTATGTTTTCAATTTGTAGCCGCCGTTTTCTTTTTTTTTTTTCAAAATATCCCCCCTATGAATGCGTGAATGTGTGTATATATAAATCAAAAATTGCCTCTTTTTTCTTCCTAGAAGCCGTCGTCTCCTCTTGTGCGTGAATGTGTGAGTATATATAATAATTCACAACCTTTTTTATTCTTTTCAACGAAGGAGTCCAAGTACATTAACATTTCAAATTAATGCCCAATAAAATTTAATGCTTTCTTCCAAGTCCTCAATTTTTGGATTTCCCCATTTTTTCTCCATTTTGCATTTTTTCTTCGATTCTTCATTAAACATAAAGTTTTACCTATAAAATATAATATAACATAAATTAGGTAGAATTTTATTCAAAAGACTATAAAATATCATGATTTAGAGTATCGAATTAGTGAAAAAACTATACTTATCAACAGCCAGATTTGAAAAGATTTGGCGGCTGAAGAAACCCTAGATCATATTGTTGATGAATCATGTTTTTTGGTGGTGATTCCTTAGTGGAAATTGGATAGAACATTGGTTCTCTATTGAATTACCATTTGAATATTGAAAATAAGGTTTAGATCTTGATTTTATGGACATTGATGTGAAATCTTTTGGGTTCTTTTTGTGTATTACTCGAAGTCGGTGGATAAAACTACTAATCCACTCTAGTGGTTTGCATATTCTTCTTTCCTAAACCCTAATCTTAGCATTCTAATACTATGTGTATATCTCTGTCTACTTTTGTTTTCGATTAAATCAAACTGTACGTGCCTATTCTTTTGACATTTGTTATTTTCTTTCCACTGTTCCCTTTCTTCTCTTATTGTTTTTTTGTGTTTTGAATTGTGCCTTGACCTGGGGTCTTGAGCATTTTGGAATCTTGGTGAATTCAAATATCTAGAACTTGAAGAAAAATCTATATTACTGGGTTATTCACTGTGATTAATTGTTTTTGAAACTTGTTGGTACTTAATATCTTGTGTGACTCTGTGTAATTGTCAAATTTTATTTGGTGCTTGTGGTTTTTTGTTGAACACTGAGCTTCGAAAATTTTCTTGTGTTGGTTAAAAAATCCAAATGACAACTACCACATTTGAACTTGAGGTTTTTAATAGAAAATGAAAATTTTCAATTTGGCAACAAAAAATGAGAGGAGTCTTTATTCAACAGAATGTTTCAAGGGCCATAATTGATGAATCTCTTGAAACTATAACTGTTGATCAAAAAATTGAATTTCATGAACTTGCCTATACATCTATTATTATTCATTTGTCTGATCAAGTATTAAGAAAAGTAGGGAAGCTTGATAATGCTAAGGCTTTGTAGGAAAAATTAGAAGAACTTTACTTGGTTAAGTCTTTGCCTAACAAATTGTTCCTTCTATAAAGGGGGGTTTTTTTTTTTAGTTTCAAGATTGACCCGTCTATAGATTTAGATGAAAATCTTGACACCTTAAACAAATTGGTACATGATATTACTAATGCTGGGGGACAAGGTATCTCAGGAATACAAGGCTATATCCTTCTTAACTCCATACTTGAGGCATATAAAAATGTTAAAACTAGAATCAATATGGTAGGGATACCCTGAATCTTGAGGTTGTTATAAATTCTTTGAGAAACAAAGAATTGGAATGGGTATGAAAAGACATAACACTTTATAAAAGATTGTTATAAGAAAAAGAATAAACATAGAGAGACAAAAGTGGATGAAGGAAATGAAGTTGAACCATTAGATGTTGGGATTGTGGATGTCTATGTTGTGATAGAATCCATTCGTAATCTAAATACTACAAATTATGCAAATAATAGTGATCAAAATCAAGAGTGGATATTCGATTCTGGTTACACTTTTCATATTACCTCTATAAAACTTTGGTTAGAAGACTAATAGAATTTAGATGGGAGAGAGATTGTGATGGACAATAATGCAACTTGTAAAGTTAAGGGAATTGGCGGCGTGGCTTTGAAATTTGAAAATTGATACACCTTTACTCTAGAAAGGGTAAGATATGTCCCTGATTTGAATAGAAACCTAATTTAAATGGATAATCTAGATGGTATAAGCCTGCACGATTGGAAATGGCTATCTTAGAGTGATCAAAGCTTCACTGAATACATAGACTCTGATATGTGGGGCCCATCATCTACCATCACTCAAGGTGGAAATATATATTTTCTATTCTTAATTGATAATTTTTCAGGAAAAGATTGTATTTTTTTTTTTTGAAATAGAACTATGACACATTTGAAAAGTTTAATTCTTGGAAAGCTTTAATTGAAAATCAAGTCGGTAAAAAGATAAAAAATTTAAGAACGTACAACAATCAGAAATCATGAAATGCTGAATTTGATCAACTTTGTAATGAAAATGGGATCATTAGCATAAAACTGTTCCTTAAACCCCTAAGCAAAATGGTGTTGCTGAGAGGTTAAATGAGACTATCTTAGACAAGGTAAGATGCATGATGATCGGGTAAACTGGTTGATTATACCTATTTGAAAACTTTTGGCCGTGCTGCTTACTCTCATCAAAGTATAGGCAAGCTGGAACCTAGATCCTAGAAATGTATTTTTATGGGGTATTCTGATGGGGGTGAAAGGGTACTAGTTTTGGGCTAGAGAAATTAAAAGGTCCAAGATAATTACCAGCAGAGATGTGACATTTAAAGAAAGATATGATATGCTTTTTTTAGGTAATAAAACCATTGATGATGTTCTTGTGTGTAAAAAAGAAAGTAGGACCAAGCTGCAGGTGGAGCTTAGGTCTTTCCCTAAACTCATTAATGATGGTCAGGTGCGAAATGATTTTGGAAATGAAATTGAGAATACTTGCGAACCTGATGAGGTTGATGAAAGCATTGTTCAAGTGGTTATTGGAGAATATGTGAATCCCTTAGAAGGCTATCATTTAGCTAGGGATAGGACTAGGAGAGAACATGCTAGGATGAGAGATTACCTATCCTTAGCTGTTCTCTCATGTCAAGATTTGGTTTTTAAAGAGCTTAAATCTTATGAAGAGGCTGTGAGTTGTCAATTCTCTAAAGAGTGGCAGTTTGCTATGGAAGAGGAGATAAAGTGCCTCTTGAAAAATAATACTTGGATATTGGTTTCAAAACCCGAGAATAAGTCCTTAGATGATTGTAAGTGACTTTATAGTATTAAAGAGGATAATTCTTCAAGTCAGCCTCTAAGATTTAAAGACAAGCTAGTTGCAAAAGGGTTTACTCAAAAATTTGGTATTAATTATAATGTAATCTTTTCACCCGTTGTTAAATATACTACCATAAACGTCATCGCTTTGGTTGTTCAATATGACTTAAAACTTGAACAAATGAATGTTAGAATTGTCTTCTTACGTGGTGACTCAGATGAGACTATCTATATGTGTCAACCACAATGATTAATTGATAATAAAAAGCCTAAACATGTCTATCTTTTGAAATGATCTTTATATGGGCTAAAACAATCACCTAGACAATGGTACATGAGATTTGATAATTTTGTGTCATCTGTTAGCTTTATAAGAAGTTCTTTTGATCATTGTCTTTATATTTTAAAAAGAATGATAGTAACTTTATGATTGTTTATTTTCTTTTGTATGTAGATAATATGTTGTTAGTAGGACAAATATAAGTGATATTAATGACATTGAAAGATCTTTAAGTACTGAATTTGAAATGAAAAACTTAGGCCTTGCTAGAAGAATTCTAAGCAGGACATTAAGATAAATAGGCCCTATCAGACTCTTATCTTGACTCAATTTGATTATGTAAAAAATGTGTGGTCTAAATTTTCCGTGCATGAATCTAAGTTTGTTACATTACCACTTGCATGTCATTTTGAACTATGTAAAGATTAATGTCCTCATGAAGAATTTGATATTAAATAAATGCAAAAGGTTTCGTATACAAATGATGTAAGGTTTGTCATGTATACTATGGTATATACTAGATGTTGCCCATGCTATACATACTTTGAGTAGGTTTATGGCCAATCCTGACCCAGAACATTGGACTGCCTTAAAGTGGTTATTAAGGTACATATATCCTAATGCTAGTGATCAATGTGGAATTGTGATTCTCTTATGATATTTAGTGGTTTGAAGTGTTTTTTTTATCATTGGCATGAAGATGGAGATTTATTGGGCTATGATGCCCAAACCCAGTCCAATTTATGGGAAATGATGAAAACTGATCGGACCTAATTAGCTGTGATCCATTGTCCGATAACACAAAGTGGTGAAGCCTAAACCTGAGCCCAAAATAAGGTGAAATGTGCCTCTCTGGACCGTTGATTGACACTAAGATCAACGGGGATGATGGGGGTCTATATATATCATCTGAGTGGTTGCCCTACGTTTTAAACTTTTCATTTGATATCTGATAGAGTCTTCTAAAATCTCTCGAGGCTCTTTCTCTTTCCTTCGTGTTCTTGGTGTAATCTCCAACTTTGGTTGCACTGATCATTAGTTCTTTTGAGTTGTTCTTTGTGGATATTGAGTCTGGATGATTCTTAGATTAGAAGGATAGATTGAGATAAGTAAGACATCTTTGTGTTTATAGTAGTAGCAGCATAAATTCTTTTAAGGCTAGTGTTTGATGGTTTTTCCCTCTGTAAAAAATGTTACAATGTTCTGAGCCCAGAAATTTTTTGATCCATGAATGCTAATGAAAGTATTGAGTTGCAACTTCGTGTTTATTCTGGTTCTGTTGTTGTTCTTTGTTACAAAAACATTACAAGCACTATTAGTGTTACTGTACCGATTCAGGCGGCACCTAAGTGACATTAAATAAGAAGCAAAATTAATTGAATCGTATAATTCCTTCTTTAATTGAGTCTATCACATTATGACACTAACTTGTGCCCGAACACTACTTATGCTAGCTATTATTATTTATTTACCACAATATTGGGAGTTAGGGGTGTGAATGGGCTATTTCAATAAGCAGCAGACTTGGACTTAGGTCAAGTATTGGGTTATGGTACTGTTCCAAGCTTTCCCTTTAGGTATGTAGAATATTGTTCACCTCAGGGAAATGTTGGGCCTTTGTATTTTTAAGCCAAGCAAAAGGGACAAACGATAATATATAGGGGAAAATTACCAAAAACTAGGTGTTAAGTTGTGAGTTTTTAAAATTTAGGTTTAAGGTTTATCTATTCAAAAATCAGGTATTTTATTTTATATATAAAACCCTAGATTTATCCAAACCCTACATTAATCCATTTCATTTCTCTCCACCCTCTCACCCGTCACCTCCACCACCTTTCTCTCACAACGGCGACTCATCCACCACCACCACCGCCCGCAGCCTCCTCCTCTCCTTCTCTCTCCTCTTCTCCCTTCTCCTCATTGCCGGCGTCGCGAACGAGAAACCAACAGATCGGAAAAATGCAGTTTCTGGCACTGTTTGGACGACCCACGGTGGCGGACCAACTATGTCCTCTTCCCCTCCCTAAGACGCACCTTGTCCAAGTATGGGTCAACCTCGATTTAACTCCCAACAGCCTGAATTTGACCCAATTTGTGGTTGCAGCGAAGAGCCTAAGCGACAACTTCGATTTTCAACATTTTGATGCTTCAATCTTGCTCCAATTGTTCAATTCAGCCAACAAGAATTCAATTAGAAATGGTAAGGCCATGGGTAATCAAACAATTGCTTCAATTAACACCTCAACTTCTGGAATTGAATTTGCCCATTTTCCTCCTCGAGATGCATATGTTCCTACTAAAATTGATGATTCTGCTGGTGTTTTTCTTCAAAACACAGGTGGTGGTTGTTGGCAGTGTTGATTTGGGTGGTGTTGGTGAGGTTGTGTGGTGATGGTGGTGCGATGGATCTAGGTAGGACGGTGGTTGTATTTACTTGATGTGGTGGGTTGACAATGGTGGTGGCAGTTGACGGTGGTGCATGTAGAGGATTTGGTGATTTTGGTTTTCTGTGACTAAAAATATAATCTGTGACCTTAAAATTATATAATTTGTGACCAACCATTTTGTTATCTATGACCTATAAATTTTGATCTGTGACCAACGAATAAATCGTGACCTAGAAATTTTTTTATATGTGACTTAAAAAAAAAATTTCTGACCAATTAATTTGGAAATCTGTGACCTGCAAAAAAACTGTGACCAAAAATTAAGTTTTAACTAATTAATATTAATTAATAATAAATACCTGATTTTGGCAAGTTTGAAACTTAACACCTGATTTTTGCAATTGTCAAAGTTAATACCTGATTTGTGAACTCTTCCCATAATATAGCCATGTTAATCATTAATCAATCTAGTACTCATATGGTGTTCAAGTTTAACATGATTTTTTTTTTTATCGAATTTGAAATTGTGACTTAATTATCAATGGCAAACCAAACATAAATGTTTTATTGTTGGAGATTTAGGGGTTCATGGTCTTCCCATTATTGCACGTTCATTCAAAATGAGATTTGATTGAAGGTATTTGAATTATTAAGAAGCCTATTTCAAACTGTTTCATGTTGTTTTAATATTTAGGCAATGTAAACAACATAAATGATGATTGAGAAACAAAATTATATTCAATAAATTAGTTTCATGAAAGAAAAGTTGCGCTATTCATAGTCAGCAACTGCAGTAGCAATCATATGTGGCAGCATGTTTTTTATGCATTAGTTTTTTATTTGGGACAACAGAATTACAGAAAATTAATTCCTCAAATAACAAGTTGCTCATATGATGACTGCTTGAGGCCACTAATATGAATAGTAATCATTTGATTTCTCACAAGTGTACAGTATCATGATCAAGTAATAAAGTGATGAATAAAATATTGTTCTCACGAGAACCAAGGATTTAATCTAATGTAAATTAATGTTAACTTTAATTGAATAATACATTCCATTCCATTAAATTATTAGAGAAGTCCAACATTGAATTATGATCTCCGTCTATTCTACTTTCTTGACTATTAGTTCTGCTGTACAAAATTGATTACAATTGACAATTATATATATTTAAAAAATTCAAACTAACAAAAGTATTTATGCATTACAAAAAAAAAAAAAATCTAGAAAATAGGAAGAATTTTGAAAAAAAAAAAAGAAGAAAAGAAATAGAAAATAGCAAGAAATTATTTTCTAGTTTTGGTGTGAGTGGAGGTATGGGCAAAAGTTGGCATCATATTATAATGTCAATAGAAAGACAAGTGCAATTTCTTCTCTTATTAAACACTTTTGGTGGTCGTGGGAGCTCCGCAACTTATTTACTTTGACTTTATTAACATGTTTGATAACCATTAAAATGATTATTATTATTTTTTGATAAAAAATAGTTTTTTTATTTTTTGAGAATGTGTAGTTAAAAAGTAAAAATAAATTTTGAATTTACTTATAAAATATTTTATTTTAAGAATGTGTAATTGAAAATGATTGCTTTGTCCCCATTAATCTCGATGCATACGTGCAGACTAACTTATATTAGTCATGAACTTAGATGGATATAGAGTTGTTAAAATAATATTTTGTGTTGGCTGCCATTCATGCCAGCCTGAGCCCACTGTTTAAACTTAAATGCAAATTCATGAGAGATGGTGTATCTGTGAGGCATAGAAATACCTCGTCAATCCATTATCAATTTTTTTATGCACACTACAAGTTACCCGAAATTAAGAATAATACTATTTAATATTATTGAAATTACCGTATCAGTCTAGATTGTACTAATTACATTTAATGATATATATCATTAAATTAATCATATAATTTTATTTTTAATTAAACATATCATATTATCACTTAAATTAATATTGAAACACATGTGGGGTTAGATAACAATATTTCGAAATGAAGGATAAAAATCGTTAATGGTCCTTAGACTTTTATACTGTGCGCGAAAAGTCTTCAAACTTAAAATTGGACTTCAATAGCTTCTTAGAAAGGAGTTGAATTGGTGTGACCGATAGATCATATTGATGGGCCCACAGTTTTTGAAAATTCACACCTTTGACCAAAAGATGAGCTGATTTTTATTTTCGAATTTTCATAGACGTATGTGTACGTATGAATTTTAATAAAAATTCTTACATGCTTGCTTATCAAGCAAACCTTTTTTCAGCGCTAAGAATAGTCAGTTAGATTGAGGAAGGGCACCCGCACCAGCACCAGCACCAGTATCTATTTTGTAGTATAAAAAGAAGTTGGTTTCAACCCCCTTTCACTTGTAACTTACTTCTTCATCTCTAAAATAGTTTGCTTTCCCATTTGCGCGGTATTGAGAAGCCCTGCCCAGATCCCTCTATCAACCTTTTGAGTAAGTTTTCAGCTGCTTTTGTAGATTTTAATTTTCGCTTCCCAACATTTGGAAGAACTTTTTTGAAGATAAAAGTGATGAATTCCATATCTCCACGTTTCTTACTTTCCGTCTTCACGGGTACTCCGTTAGTTAAGCTTATGTTTTCAACATCTCTGTATGTATGTGTGAAAGGGAAAGCGTATTATTGACGTCTCCATTTTTTGGGTCAAAATAAATAGGTAGAAATGATATCCTATTCTATTCTGTATCTATGCTGCAACACAGCTTTGTCATCTTTAAAATGTTAATTTGTAGTACACATATACTACAAAAATTCTTACATGCTTGCTCATCAAGCAAACCTTTTTTCAGTTAGATTGAGGAAGGGCACCCGCACCAGCACCTGTATGCATTTTGTAGTGTAAAAAGAAGTTGGTTTCAACCCCCTTTCACTTGTTACTTACTTTTTCATCTCTAAAATAGTTTGCTTTCCCATTTGCGCAGTATTGAGAAGCCCTGCCCAGATTCCTCTATCAACCTTTTAAGTAAGTTTTCAGCTGCTTTTGTAGATTTTAATTTTCGCTTCCCAACATTTTGAAGAACTTTTTTGAAGATAAAAGTGATGAATTCCATATCTCCACGTTTCTTACTTTCCGTCTTCACGGGTATTCTGTTAGTTAAGCTTATGTTTTCAACATCTCTGTATGTATGTGTGAAAGGGAAAGCGTATTATTGACGTCTCCATGTTTTGGGTCAAAATAAATAGGTAGAAATGATATCCTATTCTATTCTGTATCTATGCTGCAACACAGCTTTGTCATCTTTAAAATGTTAATTTAAGGTATCTGACCTTGTCAATCACGCATCTGTAATATGACTACCTCATTTGCTTCTTCTCTGTATCTTTCTTTTCCTCATTGGATAACAATCTTATGTTTCAACAATTTCAGCTTCACAACTCTATTAATTTTATTTAGTTCATAATTATTTTCCGTAGCTTACAGCTGCTCCTGCTCAAAACTGAGAATAAGCTAGAAGGAGTTAATACTATGGCAGTAGAGAATAGTGAAGGTGAGGTCTCTACCTCAGGCTCAGGAAGCCATGGAGGCCAAAAGGACTTGCCCACGAATTCGATTCCATTTTACAAGCTATTCACGTTTGCTGATTCCAAGGACAAAATTTTGATGATTGTTGGTACAATTGGTGCCATTGGAAATGGATTCTGCGTGCCTCTTATGTCAATTCTTTTTGGAGAATTGATCGATTCTTTTGGACAAACCCAAACCCAAACTGCAAACATTGTTTCGGTTGTTTCAAAGGTAAAGGGAAGTCTTTCATTTTCAAATTATATTTTATTATTCTTTAACTGATATCATTGAATGTTTCTACTGCTTTGACGTCCATAGTTATACGGGTAAAAATATTCTCATAATTCCTTATTTTATTGCATTGTAGGTGGCACTGAAGTTTGTGTATTTGGCTTTGGGATGTGGTGTAGCGGCATTTCTCCGTAAGAATTACTAACCAGATTGAATGCAAACAGATTAATATGGTATAGATTTTGAAATTTCAGCACTAAAAAATTGGTTATATCTTTTGGTGTCTCCTAGAGGTGGCTTCCTGGATGATCACGGGGGAGAGACAGGCTGCAAGAATCAGAAGTCTTTATTTGAAAACAATATTGAGACAAGATGTTGCTTTCTTTGATAAGGAAACAAATACGGGAGAAGTTGTTGCAAGGATGTCTGGTGACACCGTTATAATTCAAGATGCAATGGGTGAGAAGGTATTACTCCTTGAACGTTATGTCGTTAATTATCAATCCCAGCCAAGAGACTCAAGCATGTTTCCAATGCTAAAGTTTTTTGTTATCTACATCTTTCTGCAGGTTGGAAAGTTTATACAGCTGGTCTCAACATTTTTCGGAGGCTTTGTGATTGCCTTTATTCAAGGATGGCTTCTTACGCTTGTCATGCTAACGTCTATTCCTCTGCTCGTGATATCTGGTGCAGTTATGTCCACTGTCTTATCCAAAATGGCGTCTCGTGGCCAAAATGCATATGCTAAAGCCGCAATTGTGGTTGAACAGACAATTGGCTCCATCAGAACGGTATGCCAATGGCCTAGAATTAAGTTTGTTCCTTTGCAAAAAGTAAAAATTTATGATTAAGCATAGACATCTAGCTTAGCTCCTTAGATTTCCTTTTTATAATTAAATCACTAGTTTGATTGCAATCCAGGTTGCCTCATTTACTGGGGAAAAGCAAGCCGTTGCTAATTATGACAAGTCCCTTGTGGAGGCTTACAAATCAGGTGTACAGGAAGGGTGGGCTAGTGGGTTGGGTCTTGGATCCTTTATGTTCATCGTATTCTGCAGTTACGCTTTAGCTATATGGTATGGTGCAAAGATGATCTTGGAGAAGGGTTATACTGGGGGTGACGTGCTCACTGTAATTGTTGCAGTGTTAACTGGTTCCATGTGAGTTAAGCTTTCAAATTTCATCTGAAACTATGCATGTTGTTGCTCTACAGGGTTTCTAATGACGTCTTTTGCATCTGAATTATGTGATGCCATTTTAGGTCTCTAGGACAGGCATCTCCCTGCATGAGTGCATTTGCCGCGGGTCAAGCTGCGGCCTTCAAGATGTTTGAGGCCATAAATAGGAAACCAGAGATAGATGCATATGATACCAGAGGAAAGATATTGGACGACATTCGTGGAGATATAGAATTGAGAGATGTTTATTTTAGTTATCCAGCAAGACCAAATGAAGAAATATTCAGAGGATTCTCTCTATTTATCTCTAGTGGCACAACTGTTGCTTTGGTTGGACAGAGTGGAAGCGGTAAATCCACTGTGATTAGTTTGATAGAGAGATTTTATGATCCGCATGCTGGTGAAGTTCTGATTGACGGAATTAATCTAAAAGAATTCCAGCTCAAGTGGATTAGGTCAAAAATAGGTCTTGTCAGCCAAGAACCCGTGCTCTTCACAGCCAGCATCAAGGACAATATTGCATATGGCAAAGACGGTGCAACCTATGAAGAGATTAGAGCTGCAGCTGAGCTAGCAAATGCTTCTAAATTCATTGATAAATTACCCAAGGTTCATCCTTCTAGTAAATTTAATTCATAAACTTTGTCAATTTGAATCGACATATGTACTCCTGTGTCTGACTGAACTCAATTACCATGTCTTGATTGCATGTATTCTCTCGGCTTCCTAAATTTAGAAGTAAGTGTATTGTTTCTTACCATTAAATATTGAATTTCGTGCAGGGACTTGATACCATGGTTGGTGAACATGGAACTCAGCTTTCTGGTGGTCAGAAGCAAAGGGTTGCCATAGCCAGAGCAATCCTAAAAGATCCACGAATATTACTTTTAGACGAGGCAACAAGTGCTCTAGACGCAGAATCTGAGCGAATTGTTCAAGAAGCTTTAGATAGGATAATGATAAACAGAACGACTGTCGTTGTTGCACATCGTTTGAGCACTGTTAGGAATGCCAATATGATTGCAGTCATTCACCAAGGAAAGATGGTCGAAAAAGGTTTACATTCTGTTTTTAGTGCTTTTCTCGAGGAAAACCATTACTGCATAACAATTATATAATTGTTCTCAATAAATCACGTTTACATAATTGCAAAAGATTTCAAAGTACATCATGCAGTGATATTAATGGGGAAGTTATTGCCCCTACTCATTATGGAAAAGAACACCATATTAATTGGAACACCTTTTGAACGGTGCAGGCACACATTTTGACCTACTCCAAGATTCTGAAGGAGCATATTCGCAGCTCATACGCTTGCAAGACATAAATAAAGATTCTGGCCAACATGTTGATGACAAAGACAAATCTGACATCACTCTGGATTCTGGTAGGCAGTCAATTCAAAGAATGTCATTTCAGCGTTCAATCAGCCGGGGTTCCTCTGGAGCTGGAAATATGAGTCACCATTCATTTTCAGTTACATTTGGCCTACCTACAGCGCTTACTGTCCCAGAAACTGAATTAGCAGATACAGATGCAATTTCTCATAAAACTTCAGAAAAGCCTCCAAAAGTCCCAATTCGACGCCTTGCCTATCTCAATAAGCCTGAGGTTCCAGTTTTGATAGTTGGAGCTATATTTGCTATTTTAAGTGGTGCTATAATGCCAATTCTTGGTATACTACTTTCCAGTGTAATCAAAACATTCTTTGAGACACCGCAAAAATTACGAAAAGATTCCAAATTTTGGGCCCTAATGTTTGTGGTTCTTGGAGCTGTATCATTAGTTTCATATCCAGCAAGAACATATCTTTTTGGTGTGGCCGGGAATAAGTTGATAAGGAGAATTAGATTGTTGTGCTTTGAGAAGGTGGTTAACATGGAAGTTGGTTGGTTTGATGAGCCTGAACACTCAAGTGGAGTAATTGGCGCAAGGCTCTCAGCCGATGCTGCTACAGTTCGCGCTTTAGTTGGTGATGCGCTTGCACAGATCGTGCAAGACACTGCCTCTGCAATTGTGGGACTGGGTATAGCTTTTGAAGCAAGTTGGCAGTTGGCACTTATTATCCTTGGTATGATACCTTTGATAGGATTGAATGGATATGTACAGATCAAGTTCATGAAGGGGTTCAGTGCAGATGCAAAGGTTGGTATCCAATCTAACAATCATTTATTTTTTGGGCTCCTATCTCCTAAAACTCTAGATAAATAGTAAGACCTGAAAAATATCGGTTATTAAAAAGTAGTAAATTACAAATGAAATATCAGCATTTGTCTATTTGAAGAAACAAACTTTAGAAGATACAATAACTTCTTGAAACCTATTTTTCATAGTGTTCTTTATTATTGTTCTAAATGGCTGCAGGCAATGTACGAGGAAGCAAGTCAAGTTGCAAATGATGCAGTTGGAAGTATCAGAACAGTTGCTTCCTTCTGTGCAGAAGAAAAGGTGATGAATATGTACAAAAACAAGTGTGAAGGCCCAATGAGAAATGGGATAAGACAAGGATTGATTAGCGGGATAGGTTTTGGCCTGTCTTTTTCCTTGCTGTTTTTGGTATATGCTACCAGCTTTTATGCAGGAGCTCGACTTGTTGAGGATGGAAAAACAACATTTTCAAATGTCTTCCGTGTATGTCTGTTTTCCACATCTGTATTGAATTTCTTTTGGTATATATGACGAGAATGCAGAACATATAAATTGACAGGAATTCTAAAAAGTTTATATATGTTACAGGTTTTCTTTGCTCTAACCATGGCGGCAACAGCAATCTCTCAATCGAGCTCTTTTGCTCCAGATTCAAGCAAAGCCAAGACAGCTGCTGCTTCTATATTTGCTATGCTCGACAAGAAATCTAAGATTGATCCAAGTGATGAGGCTGGCATGACACTTGAAAGTGTTAAGGGAGAAATTGAACTAAAACACGTAAGCTTCAAGTATCCAACCAGGCCAGATATTCAGGTCTTCCAGGACCTTTCCTTGGCAATTCACAGTGGCAAGGTAACACGATCTTTTATAGCCCTTATTTCTATTTTAAATAATTTTGCACCTAAGAAAAACAGTGTATACAATTTCACACAAGCTGAGTTCTAACATTGTTACGGGTCGGTCTAATGTTTCAGACAGTCGCTTTGGTTGGAGAGAGTGGAAGTGGGAAATCAACAGTGATCTCATTATTGCAAAGATTTTATGATCCTGATTCGGGTCATATTACACTTGATGGAATTGAGATTCAGAAGTTCCAACTCAAGTGGTTAAGGCTGCAGATGGGGCTTGTGAGCCAAGAGCCAGTTCTGTTTAATGATACAATCCGAGCTAATATTGCATATGGAAAGGAAGGAAATGCAAGCGAGGCAGAAATCATTTCCGCGTCAGAGTTAGCCAATGCCCACAAATTCATTAGTGGTTTGCAACAGGTATAGAATTGATAATCGTTATTCCTATGAAATAGTGTATTCACTCATCAGTTATGAATTATTTAAAATTGATAATTTTGACGTTATAATGCTAAATCAATGCAGGGATATGATACTATAGTGGGAGAGCGAGGAGTTCAATTGTCAGGAGGACAGAAACAACGAGTAGCCATTGCACGGGCTATTATAAAAAGTCCGAAGATAATACTGCTGGACGAGGCGACTAGTGCCTTGGATGCTGAATCTGAGAGGATAGTTCAAGATGCACTTGATCGAGTAATGCTGAATAAGACTACAGTTATTGTAGCACATAGGTTATCAACAATCAAGGGAGCAGATTTAATTGCTGTGGTAAAAAATGGAGTTATAGTGGAGAAAGGTAAGCATGAAACTCTGATCAACGTTAAAGATGGTTTCTACGCGTCACTGGTTGCCCTTCATATGAGTGCTTCGTCTTAATATAATAACCAACGCCGTGTACGGTTCAATTTCTGAAAAATATAAATATATGAATTGTTTTTATGTCACTTAGTAAAAGAAGGTGCCGGACATGAAGTCAATTTTGTAATGTTTCGAATTGATTATGCATTTTTGGCAACTGTAAGTCACCTGTGAACTCCTCAATCTAAGATCAGAAATATTTATTTAACAATTGTATTCAACAGACAAGCAGTATAGTTTTTTTTTGTAGCCTATCATGGTCCCATTATTCTACATCTAGAAATCGGGAAAGAGGTGATAGTTTTATTTTATTTTATTTGTATTATTTATTTCGGGCGATGCCATCATGGATGACGTTTCTCAATTTATGAATATATAGTCGTCGATAGTTGGTATTGAAGTTCTAGAACATATGCATACATTGTAAGGAGAGTCGAATTCCTGGATTAAAAAATCAAATTCTTCTCATCTTTTATTGTGTAAAAAGCCTAAATTCTTCAAATTTTTTACCTTTATCGTTTTCTGTTTGGGACACAAATTATTATAGGGAAAATTGCAGTTGCGGTATCAAACATTTCACTTTTATTTAGATTTGACCCGAGCCTTTGATGTGTAGCATCCCCAAGGTACTAAACCTTCCAAAAATTAGCACCTAAAATCCAATATGATGAATTCTATTAGTTTTTTAAAAGGTTAAAATGACAATAAACGATTAAAATAAAATAACTAAAGTTAAAAACCTAAAAACAAATACACTTCATCTTCTCCAAATACCCTACACACACCGACCTCCCAAAATCAAAACCAAAACCAGTTTTCAGGAACCACCCACTGCCACTGCCACTCATCCCATCGACCGCCCAACGTCGCTACCACTCACCTCCTTATCTTTTTCCCAATGAAGAAATCAAGCCCCAGATCCAATTCTTGATGGGATCTAATTTCTGTAATCAGCATAGAACAACTTAATCTTTTCACCGTATAATCCCAACGCAAGATTATTTGTTTGTTTCTAACAAAACCAGCTAATCTCCAAATATGTTATGGTTGGAGCTCAATTTTTATAAAACTCAACCAATAACAAGCAGCTATAAACTGAAGATGTAGAATTTAAATTGTAATTACTCAAATTGAAGAACATAAACTGAGACTACTAACAAGGAAAACTAATTTCATCTCATTAATCGATAATTCTATTAAAATGCAGGAAATTACAAGTAATAGACAATTATAAAAGAGAGAATCAAGAGATAGACTAGCAGAGAAAGTAGAAACAGAGAAATTCAGAGAAGATAAGGAAAAATAGAAACAACAGAAGAAGAGGAGGAGAAGAAGAAACCGATAATAAGAGGGCAGAAGACTAGAGAAGAAGGAGAAGACGGGCTGCAACCACAATTCATCAAATTCATCATCCATCCCAAATTTTCAACACAATCCTATATACAAGCAGCTATAAACTGAAAATGCATAATATAAATTGTAATTACAGTAGTCTCAGAACATAAACTGAGACTACTAGCAAGGACACTAATTTTAATCTCATTAATCGATAATTCTATTAAAATACAGGAAATTACAAGTAATAGACAATTATAAAAGAGAAAGAGAATCAAGAGATAGACCAGGAGAGAAAGCAGAAACAAAGAAATTCAGAGAAGATGTGGAAGAATAGAAACAGTAGAAGAAGAGGAGGAGAAGAAGAAATCGATAATAAGAGGGCAGAAGACTGGATAAGAAGAAGAAGACGGGTTGCAACCACAATTCATCAAATTCATCATCCATCCCAAATTTTCAACACAATCATATACACAAACAGCTATAAACTGAAGATGCCGAATATAAATTGTATTTACTCAAATTGAAGAACATAAACTGAGACTACTAACAATGACACTAATTTTCATCTCATTAATCGATAATTCTATTACAATACAGGAAATTACAAGTAATAGACAATTATAAAAGAGAAAAAGAATCAAGAGATAGACCAGCAGAGAAAGCAGAAACGGAGAAATTCAGAGAAGATAAGGAAGAATAGAAACAACAGAAGAAGATGAGAAGAAGAAGAAATAGAGAAAGAACCATAGAAGAAGGAGAAGAAGAAACCAAGAATAAGAGAGCAGAAGACTCGAGAAGAAGGAGAAGACGGGCTGCAACCACAACTCATCAAATTCATCTTCCATCCCAAATTTTCAATACAATCATAAATACGACAAAGCAACATCCTAAAATTAAAGGGCTATGGGCTAGCCCACTAATAATACAAGCCCAAACACATAAAATAAAAGTAAATGGTCCAAGCCATGACATCCATTCTCCTTAAATTAACCTTGTCCTCAAGGTTTAAGGTTTTGATGTCTTCTTTGTATGAAGTTAGCTGCCTTATTCTCTTCACCACCCTTAGATTAAGCAAGTAGTGCAAGATAACATATGCCTCATTCATCTCATCTTCTTGGTTTCTCCCAGCCACATTATTCAAAATGTTCCTATTGAAATACTTTGTTGCAAATTCTGCAAGTTCATATATAGGAGTTGAAAGCCTATCAATATCAGCCTCCAGCACAAGAACTCCGTCTTTTATTTCAGTATCTTCCACCAGCAGCCGAGAAAGTCCAACTTGAAGCTTTACAATCTTTGACAAGATCAAGGAAAATTTGGCCACGTATTTTTCTATTGTCAAGACCATGTGTGTGTGAATAAATAGGAACCTTACTTCACTAATCTTTTTACTAGACAAAATATAAGATTCATCCTCACTACAAGGGTGTAAATACTAAAAACGAATGAAGTATCATTTTAGAGCACATTCAACAGCTCTTTTCTATTCATTCATTGGGTTGAATTTCTTGTAGTCCAGTTTACAAAAAATCCTCAGTTGCTGACTGATTTTCAGCGAGCTCTTCATCTCTCTTATTTCATTAGGAACTGATGAGAGACAAATGGCCTTGAGAGGCTTGTCCCCTCTTCAATGTCATCTTTGCATGGAAGCTAGTGTTTGATTATCCAAGAGACTACACTATTCGAACTTGATGAGAGGGTGTTCATTGAAAAAATTGATAACAGACGTTGCGAGCTTTCACCCTCAACACCCATTTTTCCCACTTCGTCCCCTATCATTCTGAAAACCTCGTGCAAAGTTCCTCATAGAATAAACTCCAATCCGTCTTAGGATGGCTTGCAATGAATCCATAAAACCATATATAAGCTTTTCCTTCCAGATGCATCTCTGCAACTCCCAATCTAAGTTCGCCAGGAGTTTGATAATGTTGGAAATATTTCATGGCTTTCCTTAGCCATTCCCTATATCATTATCTCTCAAATGGAGGGAAATCAATTTTAGAAAGTCTACCATTTCCCTTAAATTCACCTATAGCATGAGTATCATTCTCATTACTACTATTCTTTGGTGTACAAATCATACTTCGAGACCTCTAATTAATTACTAACCTTTTTATCCCTTTGTTCTTATGTTCTATTTCATCTATATCAGTAAGAGTACCATTCAATTGTTTATAATCACTACCCAAAACTATTACATTCTCTTCATTGAAGTTTTCTTCATCTTTCTCAACGCCTAAATCAAATTTAAGTTTTCAAAAATACTCTCCACAATAGTTTTTATCTCAACAACTCGTTTAGTAACTACAATAACTAAATCACTATCTTTGTTCAAATCGTAAGAATTGACCTACTTTACTAGTTTATCTTTCAGTTCAGAACAGGAACCCAGTTCTTTTGTAGTTTGGAATCTGAATCATCAATTTACATTTCAGAAGACTCGTCTATTTTTTGGTAATGGTTGCACTGGTCTTTGGAGGCTGATTTAACATTGATAATTTCAGTCATCATTGAAATCAGTTGCTCATGCTTCCGATTGATTTCTTCCATTATGCTATCCAATTGAGAGACACCCAAGGATTGTAGCTGCTCTGATATCATTTGTTATGGCTGGAGCTCAACAAATAACAAGTAACTATAAACTGAAGATGTAGAATATAAATTGTAATTACTCAAATTGAAGAACTATCAACCATGCCAACTAAATCATCAGACGAAGATCTATGGAAGGGACCCTGGTGGTGAACTTCAATCTGAGAGAAACTCTCAGAGTCAGATTGAGTAGATAAAGAAGCCTCCAAATTCTGTTGGCAATGTGTAGGAGAAAATGGCACTTCCAAACCAAACGAGTTCCGCAGTCTCCTTAGCCTTAGCCTTATCCTTAGCCAAAACTAGGGGAACCTTAGGGGTGAGGTCAACAACGATGGGGACAACAAGTAGTGGAGCATGATACGAACTACTAGAGCATTTTTCATCCTTATGTCCAAAATGTCTGCATTTGAAACAAAAATCGGGCACCTTATCATATATAACGGGCTGCCAATATCCTTCCTTCTTCTCTCTTTCGATCCATACTCGATCAGGGAGTTTACATTCTAGATCAACCTCAATACAAACTCTCGCTTCACTGGGTCGACGAAGGTCAGAAGTAGCTTCGTCAATACGAAGCGGAAGGCCAATGGCCTTAGCTAAAGCAAATAAAGTGCTCTTAGCGCGAAAGTGAATAGGGAGTAGAGGGAATGAAACCCATATTGGAGCAATAGGGGCCTCATACTGTGGACTAAAGCTAGGAGTCCGCTTGAAAACCCTCATAGGACAACCATCAATGTACCAAGTGGGTTTGAGGAATAATCGTGAGTAATCATCCTCGTGTGTCATGTGAATAATAATGTGTACATCATCAATTAAGCCAATTTCATAATCACCAATAAATCCAAAGCGCATAAAGTTCTCACGTACCTTGGTCATAGAGGGTTTGCGATGAGTAAATTTACCTACAAGTGTGGACCTGTAGGCCTCCGCAAGAAACATTTCATCAGATTCTTCAAAAAATATAGCAGGCTCACCATGGTGGATGTATGGTTCTTTAAAAACCAGCATATGATCTCTAGAGTTTTGGGGTTTGGGGTTTGGAGTTTGGGGTTTGGGGTTTGGGGTTTGGGGTTTAGGTTTTGGGGTTTAGGGTTTGGGTTTTAGGGGTTTAGGGTTTTAGGGGTTTAGGGTTTAGGGTTTAGGGGTTTTGGGTTTAGGGTTTAGGGTTTAGTGTTTAGGGTTTAGGGTTTTTTTTTTATTTTTTTTTGGTTGAAGGAGGGCGGTACCTCTGAGATTTTATTAATATTCCCTCACTTATGGCGAAGGAATACCGTGGTTACATGTGAAAAGAAAGCAATAGATGGGGAAGTACTACTTCCCTTACAGTGAAAATAGATGAAAAAGAAATATTGTAATGCAATGAGAAGGAAGTACTACTTCCTTGTACAATAAATTCAATGCAGTAATTGAAACCTATATTACGAACCTCTAAAGTTGGGCAAGCCATGTTTGTCAATCTGTACCAATGCCCTAATCCGTCGAGGTAGGTCGGGTGATCCAAACTCTTGATAACGCCGGTGATCCCAACCCTCTGAAGCAAGAGAATCTGCAACCTGGTTGCCCTCTCTGTATATATGGAAAATTGTGTCTCTGTCGAAGGACATGAGGTCTCTGATCTGTCTGAGAATGCCCTGAATCGTCCATGGTCCTCCGCCTTTGGTGATGCAGTGAATAGCCACGGTTGAATCTACCTCAACCCAAATACCTGTAATCCCAAGTCCTCTGGCTAATAGAATCCCGTCTAGTACAGCTCTGAGCTCGGCCTCCAAAATCAGACAATGGCCATACGATGCTGAGAATGCCCTGATGCAGCGCCCTGTGTAGTCCCTAATGATACCTCCGCCACTTGCAAATCCCTCTTTGACGCATCCATCGGTATTGATCTTGTAAGATCCCACTGGTGGAGTACGCCAAACAACCATAATAGGTAGTGGTGGGGGAGGAAGAGTGATAGAAATACCAAATAGGGGTGTAAGTGTGACATCCCCTCGCCAGTGCACAGGTCGAAATAGTCTTCCGATATACAAAAAAGATATCATGCGGTAGACCCTCCAAATGATATGTCTGGCCTCCATATGAATCCCTATATGCTTCGCGTCATTCCCCTCGGTCCATAGAAACCAGAATATCAGTAGAGGAATGATGGTGCGAATGTGTCCACATTGAACATGCTGTCCAGAATACCGCCATCTCTGGAACCTCTGTCTGACCCCCTCTCCTGCACTCATAGGTATCTGGAAAATATTCCCAAAGTGCTGCCATACCTGATTGGAGATGCTGCTGCCTGTGAAAATATGACTGATAGTCTCAATCTCGGAACAACACTGACAACGAGAAGCTAACTGACACCCAATCCTCTTCTGAATAACCACATCTACTGGAATAAGATCCTGCCAGAGTCTCCAACAGAAGAATGAAACAGTGGTAGGCAAAATAGTGCTCCATAGAAGTCGATACGAGTCCTGAGTCTGATGAGCTGAACGGACTAGCTGCCATGCAGAATTGGTAACGAATCTACCATCTGATGTATCTCTCCAAATAATACGATCCGGGTCGTCTGTACACAAAGGTATAGCCCCTATCTGCTGGGCCATGAGGGGTGGAAGCGCCTGTAATAATCGTCCAAAGTCCCATACTGTGCTCTCAAAGTAATCCTGCACCCTCTCAGATGTGTGCTGCCGGTCTGGAAACAAGGACGCTAGAGTAGTATCACCCATCCAACAATCGTGCCAGAAGAACATACGTCCCGCGCCAAGATGCCATGCAATGTGTGGCTCAGTGTGTGGCGCAGCTTTCTTCAGCCTCTTCCAGGTAGGAGAGGCCGAGTAGGGAACTGCTGCAAGTGATGGATGAGTCCCCATACAATATTTGCCCAGTAAAAACTGAGCCCAAAACAAACTCTGAGTCCGAAACAACCACCAAAGCTTCATAGAGAAAGTGTCCACCACATCCTGTAGTCTCCTAAAGCCTAGTCCGCCCTCATCTGTTGGAAGGCAAATCTTCTTCCAACTCCTCCAGTGTAGTCGGCGTGCCTGGTCCTTAGAATCCCATAGGAATCGGGCAAAGATGCTCTCCAACTTTTTCAGTACAGCCTTGGGAGGCCGCAAAATCTGAAAAAGATAAAGTGGTAGAGAGGATAGAACTGATCTCAACAAAGTGATCCGGCCCCCAGGTGATAGTAGTCGAGACGCCCAACCTGAAATCCTACTCCTGACCTTCATGATGAGGTCATCATAAAGGAAACTCCTCTTGGCCCCCCTAAACAAGGGGACCCCCAAATAAGTAAAAGGCTGCTGCTGATGAGTAAACCCAGTTAAGTACTCAAGTCTCCTGATTTGAATATCTGATGCCCGTCTGGGTAAAATAAGATCGCTCTTGTCCCTATTCACCATCTGGCCAGAGACCCCCTCGTAATGTTCCAAACAGTCGAGGACCCTCCTGATAGATTGTTTCTGACCATTGGCGAATATGATCATGTCGTCAGCAAATGAAAGATGTGAGACAAGAGTACTACTCCCATACCAATATCGCATACTAGGATAAGCCTGAAACCTCTGAGTAAGAAGGCGAGAGAAATAGTCCGCAGCAATAATGAATAAGGAAGGTGAGATGGGATCACCCTGTCTGAGCCCTCGTGAGGACGGAAAGAAACCATAGGGACGGCCATTCAGAAGGATTGAGAACTGACACTCCGAAATGCACCGTCTGATCCTATCAATCCACAACTGATCAAACCCAAACGCCTCCAGTACGGAATAAATGAATCCCCAATCCATGCGATCGTATGCCTTAGCCATGTCAAGTTTCAACATAGCATTTTCCCTCGCACTTTATCATCCAATGTGTAAAGGAGTTCCTGAGTCAATAAAACATTATCCCCTATAAGGCGGCCATGGATAAAACCACTATGTTGAGGAGATATAATACGGGGAAGTAGTGAACTCAATTTGGTGTTCAACAGCTTAGTGATCAACTTATTGAACACCGTACAAAGGCTGATAGGTCTGAAATCTGTCCATCGACAAGCATTCTCCGGGAGCAAAACAATAGAGGTAGCGGCGAAACCACGAGGCAAGTGTCCACCATCAAAGAAATCAACGATCGCACTATAGACATCCTCCTTTATAACATCCCAGCAATGCTGGAAGAACAATGATGAGAAACCATCTAGGCCTGCAACACTGTCTGCATCGATACTGAAGACCGCCTCCCGTACCTCATGAATCATAGGGAGACGGTTAAGTGCCATATTATCTGTCTCCGTAACCAGCCTGGGTATGATGTCTGGACGGATGGGATCCAAGGGCTGTGAAGGAGCAGATAATAAATCCTGGAAAAAGGATATAGCCGAACTCTGAATGTCCACAGTAGAAGATAAGACTTCTCCTGCCTGAGTCCTGATACTCCTGATACGAGATCTGGTCCGACGTCCCTGAACTACCGCATGAAAGTAACGGGTGTTGTGGTCCCCCTCACACACCCAGCGTGAACTGACCTTCTGCTTCCAGAACCCCTCCTCAATAGATAAGGTTTTGTTCAGATCAGCCTGTGCACGATGCAATAAATCACGATGCTCTGGTGTAGGGTCACTTTCAAAATCTATCTCTGCCATGTCGACCCTCTCCTCAGCATTCTTCACCCGTTGGAAAATATCACCGAATACCCATCGATTCCACCAACGCAAACCCTGCTTCAGCCTGTAGAACTTTTCCCAAAGAGCAGCCATCCCCGTAAGATGAGTAGGGAGTGACCACTTTTGAGAGACGAAGGCTGAGAAATCCTGGTGCTTGGTCCACACGTTGAGAAATCGAAAAGGCTTAGGTCCTAAATCATCATCAGATATCCACTGTAGAAGCAAATGAGAATGATCAGATGAAGTTCGATTCAAATGCCTCACAGTAAGTTGTCGACAAAAATCTGCAGCTGTAGAGTTAATCAAAACTCTATCCAATCTCTTCATGACCCGACCATTAGTCCAAGTATACTGACTTCCAGAGAAACCAACATCCTCCAACCCACAATCCAACATCATATCAGAGAAATCAGTAGAACCCCGATCACGAGTGCTGTGACCAGTGCGCTCACCATCATGTGCAATAATGTTAAAAGTCTCCCCCAACTAACCAAGGATCCTCTATGGAGAGGGAAATGTGGTGAAGACCCGTCCACAAGTCCCTCCTAACAGAAGCCTCCGTGGAGGCATATACTGGCGTAAAAAAGATAGGCTGTGCTAGTCTGGGATCCTCAACTCCAATGTGTAGGAACTGGGGACGATCATCAAGTATAGAAACAGTAGTCCCCACATTCCATAAAACCCATATCTTATTCGACTCATTCCGAACTCCAGTATCGAAGTGCAGATAGCGACGAATAAAATCAAAACTCTTCTCAAAGACGAATGGCTCCAAAATGACCAAAAGATATACCTGATGAATCTGAATAAGTCTCCTCAGGCGCCTGCGAGTAGCTACACTAGCTACACCTCTTACATTCCATATGATGACACTCATAGAGATGTAGAATGCGAGGAGGTACTATGTGACTGACTCCTAGTGACCCTTCTGCTCGGGAATGAAGTGTCAGTAGCTCGTGGATGTCTCTTCTGCACAATAGGGATAAATCCATCATCTTCTGTCCTCTCACCCAAACCAACCAAATCATCAAAAGAAGATCTACGAAAGGGGCCCTGCTGATGAACTTCAATGGGAAATGAACCCTCTGTATCAAAGAAGGAATAGAAGCCTCCACATTCTGATGACAAACAGGAGGAGGAGACATAGGAATAGGTGCCTGAACACCGCCTGGTGTCGAACCTGGGATATCAGCAGCCCTGGTGACTGTGTCTAATGGATAATCAAACATTTGTGGCCTCTGCAATATCTCATGCAACATCGGATCATAGAACGGAGTAGAAGCCAATGGCGGAGTAGATGTAGCAGAAACTGGATAATGCACAATCCCGGTCTGAATAGGATCGGAAGGGGCCTGGAGAGCTGCTATGCTGGAAACTGGTGAAACTGTAACAATGGGAGGAGTGACTGAAGGAGCAACTAACTGTGTCTGGATATGAGACTGACGAGTAACTGTGCTATTAACTGCCGGA
Source organism: Fraxinus excelsior (assembly GCA_019097785.1). Classification (NCBI taxonomy): domain Eukaryota; kingdom Viridiplantae; phylum Streptophyta; class Magnoliopsida; order Lamiales; family Oleaceae; genus Fraxinus; species Fraxinus excelsior. The sequence goes on along the minus strand of CM032624.1, from coordinate 18,172 downwards.
GCTATAGCAGGAGAAAGAACAACAGAAGGAACGACTGACCGAGACTCAGTATGTGTAGAAAGCAAATCGGCAGTGGTAGCTTCTAGTGGTACAGAAAAATCTCCTGAAGTGCTAGCATGGTGCTGTTTCCTCTGATCTCTCCTAACCGGTGTCCATCTCTGACGAGGTTCCAAAACTACCTCCTTTCCTTTACCCTTGTCTTTGGCCGATTGAAGAGGCCTAGGAGCAAGGTCAGTAGGGGGGTGGTGCAGTGGGTGGTGGGGGTGGGGGTCGTGATCCAAGCATACAATGCTCATCATTGTGCCCAAAGTGTCTACACCGGAAACAATACTCTGGTATCTCATCATATAGAACAGTCTGCCAGTATCCACCCCTCTTCTCCCTTTCAATCGATATCCTATCAGGGAGTTTAAAATCAAGATCAACCTCAACACATACTCGTGCCTCACTGGGTCGCCGTAAATCAGAAGTAGCTTCATCAATACGGAGCGGAAGTCCAATAGCCTTAGATATAGCAAACAAACTGCTCTTTACCCTGAAATGGATGGGCAATAGTGGAAAGGAAACCCAAAGAGGGACAATGGGGGTCTCATGCTGAGGGATGAAACTAGGTGTCCATTTAGTTACTCTCATGGGACACCCGTCAATGTACCATGTGGGCTTAAGGAATAAACGAGAGTAATCGTCCTCGTGTGCCAAGTGAATCAAAATATGATAATAATCTATCAATCCTATCATATAATCACCGTGAAATCCAAAGCGTGAAAAACTATCACGTATCTTAATCATAGACGGCTTACGATGAGAGAATTTGCCAACAAGTGTGAACTTATATGGTGCAGAAAGGTGCTCCTCCTCCTCCTCCTCCGTAAATAAGACCGCGGGCTTACCATTATGTATAAATGGGTCTTTAGAGACCAACCTATAATCGGTGGTATCTTGTGGGGCTTGAAGAGCCGGTACAAATGATTTCTTCTGGCTTCGCTCGGCCTGAGATATAACAGTTTTGCTTGAAAGGGCAGCAGCATATGACTTGCGAGCTTGATTTGGCATTTTAGGAACCTCGGTCGGTGAATCCGTTGATGAAATTGTGCGTAGATTAATTGGAGCTACATTCTCCCAAAAAGTGCAAAATTGCCGTCGGGACCCCGCCGGCCGGCCGGTGGTGGTTGCCGGACCTCCGATCTCCGATTTTGATGAAATTTCACAGGTTGGTGCGGAATTTGATGCTGATCATGGCGGAGTGGAGCGTTTGGCTGGACGACGACCGGAGTGGCCGGAATTGCAGATTTTCCGGCCGACTACACGTTCACCGATTTGACAATTCCGGGAGCGTCCGGCATCAGTTCAGGCTGAAATTTTAGACGAGTGCTCGGAATTTGATGGGCAAGGGGATGGTCAGGCGCGTGTAGTAGTCCAGAGCTTGTACAGAAAGTAATTTCGCGGACAGTTTGTGGCGGCTCGGATTCCAATGTCGCGATTCCGGCCAAATTGGGTGACGACATTAACACCCCTAGGGTTTTTGGGCCTTCTGAGTTCATTGGGGATACTCCCATCGCAAAATTCTGATCAGAAAGGGTCGAAATGACTACATTAGGATGCGTGCCATTAATTTTTTGACATGGATCTGATCTGGTTTCTTCAAAAACTGTTGCAGATTGATGGTAAGGTGTATTGGATGTTGTTGGGGGTGTGTTGCCCCCTAAGGTGGTGGGTTTTTCCGGTGGTTTTTGTGGTGGGTCAAGATTATTGCAAATTTTTTCTTTATCTCCCATTCTAGAGAGAAGGGAGAGCGTTTTGGGGGTAGAGAGAGAAAGTGAAAGGGTGGTTTAGGGTTTAGGGGTTTGGGGTTAGGGGTTTAGGGGTTTAGGGTTTAGGGTTTTTAGGGTTTTAGAGTTTAGGGTTTAGGGTTTTTTTTAGTTGAAGGAGGGCGGTACCTCCGAGAGTTTATTAATGTCCTCACTTATGGCGGAGAAATACCGTGGTTACAACTGAAAAAAGCAAAGCAATAAATGAGGAAGTACTACTTCCCTTAAAGTAGAAGTAATGTAATGCAGTAAATAAGGAAGTACTACTTCCCTTACAGTAGAAGTAAAGTAAAACAGTAAATAAGGAAGTACTACTTCCCTTACAACAGAGCAAATGTAAACAAAATATAAGTAAACCAGAATATAAAGAAACAAACTCAAGATCAAGTTCTGACACTGGGCAAGCCATATCTATCAATTTGAACAAGTGCCCTAATATGTCGAGGTAATTCGGATGCTCCATACTCTTGATAACGTCGATGATCCCAACCTTCCGAAGCAAGTGCATCTGCAACCTGGTTTCCTTCTCTGTATATGTGGGAAATCGTATCTCTGTCGAAGGAGATGAGATCTCTAATCTGTCTGAGAATGCCTTGAATCGTCCAAGGTCCTCCACCTCTGGTGATGCAGTGAATAGCCACAGCGGAATCTGCCCTGATGCAGCGCCCTGTGTGGTCCCTAATGATGCCTCCGCCATTCGCAAATCCCTCTTTGATGCATCCATCCGTGTTGATCATGAATGAGCCCAATGGTGGAGTACGCCAGACAACCAAAATAGGTGGGGGTGGGGTAGGGATAGACAAGGAAAAACCAAAAGTGTGTGCAAGTGTGATGTCACCTCGCCAATGCACAATTCGAAATAGTCCTCCAGTATAAAGAAAGGATATCATGCGGTAGACCCTCCAAATGATATGTTTGGCCACCATATGAATCCCCCTATGCTTTGCGTCGTTCCTCTCGGTCCATAGAAACCAGAATATCAGAAGGGGAATGATAGTGCGAATGTGTCCACAACGAACATACTGTCCGGAATACCGCCATCTTTGAAACCTCTGACGGACCTCCTCACCTGCGCTCATAGGAATCTGGAAAATGCCCCCAAAGTGTTGCCAGACCTGATCGGAGATGCTGCTTCCCGTGAAAATGTGACTAATAGTCTCAATTTCAGAACAACATTGACAGCGGGAAGCCAATTGACATCCAATACGTCCCTGAATAACCACATCTACTGGAATGAGATCCTGCCAGAGTCTCCAGCAGAAGAATGAGACGGTGGTAGGCAAAATAGAGCTCCACAGTAGACGATACGAGTCGTGATTCTGCTGAACAGAACGGACGAGCTGCCAAGCTGAACTGGTGGTGAAACTACCATCTGATGTGTCCCGCCAAATAATACGATCCGGGGCCTCAGTAGATAAGGGTATGGCCCCTATCTGCTCCGCCATGAGAGGAGGAAGAGCCTGTAATAATCGCCCAAAGTCCCACCCAGTGTACTCAAAGTAATCTCGCACCCTCTCAGATGTGTGCTGCCTGTGTGGGAACAAGGACGCTAGGGTAGAATTACCCATCCAACAATCGTGCCAGAAGAACATCTGTCCCGCTCCAAGGTGCCAAGCAATGTGTGGGTCAGTCTGTGGCGTGAATCTCTTCAGTCTCTTCCAAGTAGATGAGGCCGAGTAGGGGACCATCGCAAGTGATGGGTGGGTCCCCTTACAATATTTGCCCAGTAGGAAATTGGCCCAAAGAGAGTTCTGGGCTCGAAACAACCACCAAAGCTTCATAGAGAAAGTGTCCACAACATCCTGCAACCGTCTAAATCCCAGACCACCCTCTGCAGTGGGGAGGCAAATCCCTTTCCAGCTGCGCCAGTGTAAACGACGTGCCTGTTCCTTCGAGTCCCACATAAATCTCGCAAATATACTTTCCAACTTTTTCAGAACGACCTTGGGAGGACACAAAATCTGGAAGAGGTACTAGGGTAAGGATGAAAGAACAGACTTCAGTAAAGTAATCCTATCACCAGGTGAGAGGAGTCGTGAAGCCCATCCAGAGATCCTATTCCTGACCTTCATAATGAGATCATCGTACATGAAGCTTCTCTTAGCCCCTTTAAATAAAGGGACTCCCAAGTATGTGAATGGTTGTCTCTGATGGGAAAAACCAGTCAGGGTCACAAGCCTGCGTATCTGTTTGTCCGGTGAACGCTTCGGCAGTATAAGGCCGCTTTTGTCACGGTTCACCAATTGTCCGGAAACTCCCTCATAGTGTTCCAAGCACTCGAGGACCCTCTTGATCGACTTTTTTTGACCATTGGCGAAAATAATGATATCATCAGCAAAGGCAAGGTGAGAAACAGGAGACATACCTCCATGTCGGTACTGCATACTAGGATAAGTATGAAACTTCTGAACGAGGAGTCGAGAGAAGTAATCAGCAGCAATAATGAATAGGGATGGGGAGATAGGATCCCCTTGTCTGAGGTCACGTGTAGATGCGAAGAACCCATAAGGACGACCATTCAGGAGCACGGAGAAGTGGCACTCCGAGATACACCGTCTGATCCTGTCAATCCACAACTGGTCAAAACCGAACTCCACAAGAATAGAGTAGATGAATCCCCAATCCATACGATCATATGCTTTAGTCATGTCAAGTTTCAGCATAGTATTCCCTCCTCGCACTTTATCGTCCAACGTATGAAGAAGCTCCTGAGTAAGTAAAACATTATCCCCAATGAGGCGACCGGGGACAAAGCCGCTCTGTGGAGGAGAGATGATACGAGGCAGCAAAGAGCTCAATCTGGTGTTCAGTAACTTGGTGATAAGTTTATTGAACACCGTACAAAGACTGATAGGTCTAAAATCCGTCCATTTGCAAGCATTCTCCCGCTTAGGGAGCAAAACAATAGACGTGGCGGAGAATCCTCGCGGAAAATGACCTCCCTCAAAAAAATCAATAACAGAACCAAATACGACGTCTTGAATAATATCCCAACAGTGCTGATAAAACAAGATGAAAATCCATCAGGTCCAGCTATACTATCAGCATCGATACTGAATATAGCCTCCCGCACCTCATCAATTAGAGGGAGGCGGTTAAGTTCCATATTATCTGCATCGGTCAGAATTCTGGGTATGATATTAGGGCGAATGGGGTCCAAGGGTTGCGAGGTAGCAGCTAATAAATCCTGAAAAAATGTGATGGCCGAGTTCTGAATGTCAGTAGATGTAGATAAGGCATCCCCGGTCTCACTTGTGATATTCCTGATCCGAGATTTAATCCGTCTGCCCTGGACGATAGAATGAAAATATCGTGTGTTGCGGTCACCCTCACATACCTAGCGGGAGCCTGCCTTTTGCTTCCAAAAACCTTCCTCAATAGACAGGGTTCGGTTCAAATCTGCCTGTGCATGATAAAGTAAGCCACGGTGTTCCGGTGTAGGGTTATTATCAAATTCAATCTCAGCATGGTCAACTCTTTCTTCAGCTTCTTTCACACGTTGGAAAACATCACCAAAAACTTGTCGATTCCACCATCGTAACCCTTGTTTCAACCTGAAGAACTTCTCCCAAAGGGCATTCATCCCCGTAAGATGAGTAGAGAGTGACCATTTCTGAGAGACGAAAGTAGAGAAATCGTGATGTTTAGTCCAAACATTGAGAAAACGGAATGGGCGCGGGCTCGAATCATCATCAGAAGTCCAGTGAAGAAGAAGGGGTGAGTGATCAGATGAGGTACGATTAAGATGCGCAACAGTAAATTATCTACAAAAATCAGCAGCTATAGGGTTTATCAAGACTCTATCCAATCTTTTACTGACCCTACCATTAGTCCAAGTAAACTGAGACCTAGAAAAGCCGGCATCTTCAAGGCCACAATCGAGCATCACATCAGAAAAGGCAGTGGACCCTCGATCTCTCCTACTATGGCCAGTACGCTATCCATCATGAGCAATAACATTAAAATCTCCTCCAACTAGCCAAGGATCGTCCATGGTGATGGATATGTGGTGAAGACCAGCCCACAAATCCCTCCTAATGGATGCCTCGCAAGCAACATAGACAGACGTAATACAAATAGGTCTTGCAAGTCTGGGATCAACAACTTTAACATGTAAGAACTGTGTGTGGTCCTGAAGGACAGCCACATCAGTGCCAACACACCAGAAGCACCAAATCTTATTCGACTCATTCTGGATGCCATAGTCGAAGTGCAAATAACGGTGAACAAATTCAAAACTTTTCTCCAGAACCATAGGCTCCAGAATAACCAAGAAATAGACCTTATGAAGCTGGATGAGTTTCTTCAGGCGTCTCCGAGTAGCTACACTGGCTACACCTCTCACATTCTAGATGATGGCACTCATCTGGAAGCGCGCGATAAGGTATCCTGCGACCGACTCCTGGTCGCCATCCTAGATGCTGAAGTGCCAGTAACTCTAGAGGTCCTCTTACGACCAACTGGGACAAAGCCATCGTCCTCCGTCCTATCAACCATGCCAACTAAATCATCAGATGAAGATCTACGGAAGGGGCCCTGGTAGTGAACTTCAATCTGAGAGAAACTCTCAGAGTCAGATTGAGTAGATAAAGAAGCCTCCAAATTCTGTTGACAATGCGTAGGTGAAAATGGCACTTCGAAATCAATCAAGTTCCGTGGCCTCTCCATCATATCCTCTAACAGAGGGTCAAAATATAAAGAACCTCCACTCTTAGGAGTACTGTTGATCTGGTCCGAAGATGGTGCAAATGGAGGAACATCTAATGTGGAAATAGGTAAGCCATGATGACTCACACTTGTGGGATCAATTGGAGACAGACCCGTAGCTAAAGAAGTAGAAGCAGTAGAAGTCTGTGGATAAGACGTTTTAGTAATTGGTGGGGCAGTAAAAGTAGCAACTATCTGATCAGTAGTAACTGTGGTAACTAGGGTAGCGGGAGGAATAGAAGTAATATTCTCGAAAGTACCATCCTGTCTCTTCTAAGTGCGTTTAACAGGCGTCCATCTCTGGCGAGGCGGAATCACAGTCTCCTTAGCCTTACCCTTATCCTTAGCCAAAACTAGGGGAACCTTAGGAGTATGGTCAACAGGGATGGGGACAACAGGTGGTGGAGCATGGTACGAACTACTAGAGCATTTTTCATCCTTATGTCCAAAATGTCTACATTTGAAACAAAAATTGGGCACCTCATCATATATAACAGGTTGCCAATATCCTCCCCTCTTCTCTCTCTCGATCCAAACTCGATCAGGGAGTTTACATTCTAGGTCAACCTCAATACAAACTCTCGCTTCACTGGGTCGGCGAAGGTCAGAAGTAGCTTCATCAATACGAAGCGGAAGGCTAATGGCTTTAGCTATAGCAAATAATGCATTCTTAGCGCGAAAGTGAATAGGGAGTAGAGGGAATGAGACCCAAATCGGAGCAATAGGAGCCTCAAACTGTGGACTAAAGCTAGGAGTCCACTTGAAAACTCTCATAGGACAACCATCAATGTACCAAGTGGGTTTGAGGAATAATCGAGAGTAATCATCCTCGTGCGCCATGTGAATGATAATGTGTACATAATCGATTAAGCTAATTTGATAATCACCAATAAACCCAAAACGCATAAAGTTCTCACGAACCTTGGCCATAGAGGGTTTGCGATGAGTAAATTTACCTACAAGTGTGAACCTGTAGGCCTCCGCAAGAAACAATTCATCAGACTCTTCAAAAAATATAGCAGGCTCACCACGGTGGATGTAAGGTTCTTTAAAAACCAGCATATGATCCTTAGAGTCTTGGGGAGCACGAAGTACCGAAGCAAATGACTTCCTCTGGCTCCTTTCAGCCTGGGTCACAATAGGCTTATTATTAACCGCAGCTGCATAGGACTTAGGAGCCTGAGTATTAATTGGGGCACTAGGAGGATTACGGGCCTGCTGGTGTCGATTTTGAATTTCGTTGGAAGGTATAGAGGCAGCACCATCAGTTTTAGCTGAGTGCTGAGCTGGAGAAGTAGGATCAGGTCTATTGTGCATTTTTTTGGCCTGTTGAATTAGACCCTGAGTTTCATGGACCAATTTGGATGCAGTCTGATCAGTCTTGAGTAAGGCTCGAGGAATGGGTTCGAAGTTAGTGGATATCTTCAACGAGCTATTGGTGGGTTGTATAGGGATAGAATGCGTAGTGGGGGGAGCAGAGAGAATTGATGATGGTTCTTGAGAAAGAGGGTGAGATTCCTTAGCCCTATGTGTAGGAGAGAGATTTGAATTCAATTGATCAACAATTCTACTAATTGGCGCATTACCCATGGTTTTTTGTCCTTCATTAACTTTAGGAAAGTTGGAATGTGGAGCCAAACACTCAACATCATTAGCAACCGAAGCATCAACATCAATTCCACAATCATGCACTTGTGAAGATTTAATTTCATCAATTTGAACATTAATTGGCATAATAGGTTGTTGACCCATAGCAATACGATCATGAATTGCATTATCCCCCATCGAATTAACCATTTGTGCAAGAGGAAAATCATTAAATTCTTGAACATTGAGTTTTTCGAAAAATACCTTAAGGGCAGCCCACAATTGACCATGTTTGGGGTGAAATTGGCTCGAGCCCGGGGTTTGGCTAGGTGCACCAGGCTGGGAGGTTGGTGGTTCAGCAGGGTTTCCACCAGTATTGGTCGTGGTTGCACCAGAATGAGCAGAATCCATTTTCTGCTCGCGGACGGACTGGACAGGAGGCTGTTCAAAGCCAAATTCGATCTGATTGGTACCAAATTGGGGAAAGCCCATTAGTGCACTAGGTGCCCCAGGTGAGGACGCACCAGATGCCGTTGGTCTTCCACCGGAATTCGTCCGGCCGGCGAAGAAATCTGGGTTTGACTGGGGCGATTTCGCTGCCTCGCCTGGGCAGTTTTCTGTCCAAGATTCAGGCTGATTCAGGGACGATTGGGACGAATTGAGACCATGGTTAAGGTCGTCTGGGGGAGGTCTGTCGACCGGTGATGGTCCGCCGGCGTCCTTGTGGCCGGAAGTGGTGTTTCCGGCAGATTCAAAAAAGTCAGGCAGTTTTTTTAAAGTGTCATTTTCTTGCGATTTTGTGGGCAGAATTTCATGATTCTTGGATGTAATGAAAGCTTGTGTTATGGACTTCATAGTGGTATCAAAATCCGGAGGTTTAGGAGGTCGATTTTTGTTGGATTTTTTTTGCATTTTTGGCCAATTCTAGAGAGAAGGGAGAGCATTGGGGGTAGAGAGAGAAAGTGGAAGGGTGATCGGGTTTAGGGTTCAGGGTTTTAGGGTTCAGGGTTTAGGGTTTTAGGGTTTAGGGTTTAGGGTTTTTTTTGGTTGAAGGACGGCGGTACCACCGAGATTTAGGGTTTAGGGTTTAGGGTCTAGGGTTTATTTTTTTTTTTTTATTTTTTTTTTTTTTTTTTTTTTTTTTTTTTTTTTTTTTTTTTTGTTTTTTTGTTTGTTTTTTTTTTTTATTTTTTAGGGTTTTTTTTGGTTGAAGGACGGCGGTACCACCGAGATTTAGGGTTTAGGGTTTAGGGTCTAGGGTTTAGGGTTGAGGGTTGAGGGTTTAGGGGTTAGGGGTTAGGGGTTTGGGGTTTTGGGGTTTGGGGTTGAGGGTTTTAGGGTTTTTGGGGTTAGGGGTTTGGGGTTGAGGGTTTTAGGGTTTTAGGGGTTTGGGTTTAGGGTTTAGGGTTTAGGGTTCATCGCAAGTGATGGGTGGGTCCCCTTACAATATTTGCCCAGTAGGAAATTGGCCCAAAGAGAGTTCTGGGTTCGAAACAACCACCAAAGCTTCATAGAGAAAGTGTCCACAACATCCTGCAACCGTCTAAATCCCAGACCACCCTCTGCAGTGGGGAGGCAAATCCCTTTCCAGCTGCGCCAGTGTAAACGACGTGCCTGTTCCTTCGAGTCCCACATAAATCTCGCAAATATACTTTCCAACTTTTTCAGAACGACCTTGGGAGGACACAAAATCTGGAAGAGGTACTAGGGTAAGGATGAAAGAACAGACTTCAGTAAAGTAATCCTATCACCAGGTGAGAGGAGTCGTGAAGCCCATCCAGAGATCCTATTCCTGACCTTCATAATGAGATCATCGTACATGAAGCTTCTCTTAGCCCCTTTAAATAAAGGGACTCCCAAGTATGTGAATGGTTGTCTCTGATGGGAAAAACCAGTCAGGGTCACAAGCCTGCGTATCTGTATGTCCGGTGAACGCTTCGGCAGTATAAGGCCGCTTTTGTCACGGTTCACCAATTGTCCGGAAACTCCCTCATAGTGTTCCAAGCACTCGAGGACCCTCTTGATCGACTTTTTTTGACCATTGGCGAAAATAATGATATCATCAGCAAAGGCAAGGTGAGAAACAGGAGACATACCTCCATGTCGGTACTGCATACTAGGATAAGTATGAAACTTCTGAACGAGGAGTCGAGAGAAGTAATCAGCAGCAATAATGAATAGGGATGGGGAGATAGGATCCCCTTGTCTGAGGTCACGTGTAGATGCGAAGAACCCATAAGGACGACCATTCAGGAGCACGGAGAAGTGGCACTCCGAGATACACCGTCTGATCCTGTCAATCCACAACTGGTCAAAACCGAACTCCACAAGAATAGAGTAGATGAATCCCCAATCCATACGATCATATGCTTTAGTCATGTCAAGTTTCAGCATAGTATTCCCTCCTCGCACTTTATCGTCCAACGTATGAAGAAGCTCCTGAGTAAGTAAAACATTATCCCCAATGAGGCGACCGGGGACAAAGCCGCTCTGTGGAGGAGAGATGATACGAGGCAGCAAAGAGCTCAATCTGGTGTTCAGTAACTTGGTGATAAGTTTATTGAACACCGTACAAAGACTGATAGGTCTAAAATCCGTCCATTTGCAAGCATTCTCCCGCTTAGGGAGCAAAACAATAGACGTGGCGGAGAATCCTCGCGGAAAATGACCTCCCTCAAAAAAATCAATAACAGAACCAAATACGACGTCTTGAATAATATCCCAACAGTGCTGATAAAACAAGATGAAAATCCATCAGGTCCAGCTATACTATCAGCATCGATACTGAATATAGCCTCCCGCACCTCATCAATTAGAGGGAGGCGGTTAAGTTCCATATTATCTGCATCGGTCAGAATTCTGGGTATGATATTAGGGCGAATGGGGTCCAAGGGTTGCGAGGTAGCAGCTAATAAATCCTGAAAAAATGTGATGGCCGAGTTCTGAATGTCAGTAGATGTAGATAAGGCATCCCCGGTCTCACTTGTGATATTCCTGATCCGAGATTTAATCCGTCTGCCCTGGACGATAGAATGAAAATATCGTGTGTTGCGGTCACCCTCACATACCTAGCGGGAGCCTGCCTTTTGCTTCCAAAAACCTTCCTCAATAGACAGGGTTCGGTTCAAATCTGCCTGTGCATGATAAAGTAAGCCACGGTGTTCCGGTGTAGGGTTATTATCAAATTCAATCTCAGCATGGTCAACTCTTTCTTCAGCTTCTTTCACACGTTGGAAAACATCACCAAAAACTTGTCGATTCCACCATCGTAACCCTTGTTTCAACCTGAAGAACTTCTCCCAAAGGGCATTCATCCCCGTAAGATGAGTAGAGAGTGACCATTTCTGAGAGACGAAAGTAGAGAAATCGTGATGTTTAGTCCAAACATTGAGAAAACGGAATGGGCGCGGGCTCGAATCATCATCAGAAGTCCAGTGAAGAAGAAGGGGTGAGTGATCAGATGAGGTACGATTAAGATGCGCAACAGTAAATTATCTACAAAAATCAGCAGCTATAGGGTTTATCAAGACTCTATCCAATCTTTTACTGACCCTACCATTAGTCCAAGTAAACTGAGACCTAGAAAAGCCGGCATCTTCAAGGCCACAATCGAGCATCACATCAGAAAAGGCAGTGGACCCTCGATCTCTCCTACTATGGCCAGTACGCTATCCATCATGAGCAATAACATTAAAATCTCCTCCAACTAGCCAAGGATCGTCCATGGTGATGGATATGTGGTGAAGACCAGCCCACAAATCCCTCCTAATGGATGCCTCGCAAGCAACATAGACAGACGTAATACAAATAGGTCTTGCAAGTCTGGGATCAACAACTTTAACATGTAAGAACTGTGTGTGGTCCTGAAGGACAGCCACATCAGTGCCAACACACCAGAAGCACCAAATCTTATTCGACTCATTCTGGATGCCATAGTCGAAGTGCAAATAACGGTGAACAAATTCAAAACTTTTCTCCAGAACCATAGGCTCCAGAATAACCAAGAAATAGACCTTATGAAGCTGGATGAGTTTCTTCAGGCGTCTCCGAGTAGCTACACTGGCTACACCTCTCACATTCTAGATGATGGCACTCATCTGGAAGCGCGCGATAAGGTATCCTGCGACCGACTCCTGGTCGCCATCCTAGATGCTGAAGTGCCAGTAACTCTAGAGGTCCTCTTACGACCAACTGGGACAAAGCCATCGTCCTCCGTCCTATCAACCATGCCAACTAAATCATCAGATGAAGATCTACGGAAGGGGCCCTGGTAGTGAACTTCAATCTGAGAGAAACTCTCAGAGTCAGATTGAGTAGATAAAGAAGCCTCCAAATTCTGTTGACAATGCGTAGGTGAAAATGGCACTTCGAAATCAATCAAGTTCCGTGGCCTCTCCATCATATCCTCTAACAGAGGGTCAAAATATAAAGAACCTCCACTCTTAGGAGTACTGTTGATCTGGTCCGAAGATGGTGCAAATGGAGGAACATCTAATGTGGAAATAGGTAAGCCATGATGACTCACACTTGTGGGATCAATTGGAGACAGACCCGTAGCTAAAGAAGTAGAAGCAGTAGAAGTCTGTGGATAAGACGTTTTAGTAATTGGTGGGGCAGTAAAAGTAGCAACTATCTGATCAGTAGTAACTGTGGTAACTAGGGTAGCGGGAGGAATAGAAGTAATATTCTCGAAAGTACCATCCTGTCTCTTCTAAGTGCGTTTAACAGGCGTCCATCTCTGGCGAGGCGGAATCACAGTCTCCTTAGCCTTACCCTTATCCTTAGCCAAAACTAGGGGAACCTTAGGAGTATGGTCAACAGGGATGGGGACAACAGGTGGTGGAGCATGGTACGAACTACTAGAGCATTTTTCATCCTTATGTCCAAAATGTCTACATTTGAAACAAAAATTGGGCACCTCATCATATATAACAGGTTGCCAATATCCTCCCCTCTTCTCTCTCTCGATCCAAACTCGATCAGGGAGTTTACATTCTAGGTCAACCTCAATACAAACTCTCGCTTCACTGGGTCGGCGAAGGTCAGAAGTAGCTTCATCAATACGAAGCGGAAGGCCAATGGCTTTAGCTATAGCAAATAATGCATTCTTAGCGCGAAAGTGAATAGGGAGTAGAGGGAATGAGACCCAAATCGGAGCAATAGGAGCCTCAAACTGTGGACTAAAGCTAGGAGTCCACTTGAAAACTCTCATAGGACAACCATCAATGTACCAAGTGGGTTTGAGGAATAATCGAGAGTAATCATCCTCGTGCGCCATGTGAATGATAATGTGTACATAATCGATTAAGCTAATTTGATAATCACCAATAAACCCAAAACGCATAAAGTTCTCACGAACCTTGGCCATAGAGGGTTTGCGATGAGTAAATTTACCTACAAGTGTGAACCTGTAGGCCTCCGCAAGAAACAATTCATCAGACTCTTCAAAAAATATAGCAGGCTCACCATGGTGGATGTAAGGTTCTTTAAAAACCAGCATATGATCCTTAGAATCTTGGGGTGCACGAAGTACCGAAGCAAAAGACTTTCTCTGGCTCCTTTCAGCCTGGGTCACAATAGGCTTGTTATTAACCGCAGCTGCATAGGACTTAGGAGCCTGAGTATTAATTGGGGCACTGGGAGGGTTACGGGCCTGCTGGTGTTGATTTTGAATTTCGTTGGAAGGTATAGAGGCAGCACCATCAGCTTTAGCTGAGTGCTGAGCTGGAAAAGTAGGATCAGGTCTATTGTGCATTTTTTTGGCCTGTTGAATTAGACCCCGAGTTTCATGGACCAATTTGGATGCAATCTGATCAGTCTTGAGTAAAGCTCGAGGAATGGGTTCAAAGTTAGTGGATATCTTCAACGAGCTATTGGTAGGTTGTATAGGGATAGAATGCGTAGCGGGGGGAGCAGAGAGAATTGATGATGGTTCTTGAGAAAGAGGGGGAGATTCCTTAGCCCTATGTGTAGGAGAGAGATTTGAATTCAATTGATCAACAATTCTACTAATTGGCGCATTACCCATGGTTTTTTGTCCTTCATTAACTTTAGGAAAGTTGGAATGTGGAGCCAAACACTCAACATCATTAGTAACCGAAGCATCAACATCAATTCCACAATCATGCACTTGTGAAGATTTAATTTCATCAATTGGAACATTAATTGGCATAATAGGTTGTTGACCCATAGCAATACGATCATGAATTGCATTATCCCCCATCGAATTAACCATTTGTGCAAGAGGAAAATCATTAAATTCTTAAACATTGAGTTTTTCGAAAAATACCTTAAGGGCAGCCCACAATTGACCATGTTTGGGGTGAACTTGGTTCGAGCCCGGGGTGTGGCTAGGTGCACCAAGCTGGGAGGGTGGTGGTTCAGCAGGGTTCCCACCAATGTTGGTCGTGGTTGCACCAGAATCAGCAGAATCCATTTTCTGCTCGCGGACGGACTGGACAGGAGGCTGTTCAAAGCCAGATTCGATCTGATTGGTACCAAATTGGGGAAAGCCCATTAGTGCACTAGGTGCGCCGGGTGAGGATGCACCAGATGCCGTTGGTCTTCCACCGTAATTCGTCCGGCTGGCGAAGAAATCGGGGTTTGACTGGGGCGATTTCGCTGCCTCGCCTGGGCAGTTTTCTGTCCAAAATTGAGGCTAATTCAGGGACGATTGGGACGAATTGAGACCATGGTTAAGGTCGTCTGGGGGAGGTCTGTCGACCGGTGATGGTCCGCCGGCGTCGTTGTGGCCGGAAGTGCTGTTTCCGGTAGATTCAAAAAGGCCAGGCAGTTTTTTTGAAACGTCATTTTCTTGCGATTTTGTGGGCAGAATTTCATGATTCTTGGATGTAATGGAAGCTTGTGTTATGGACTTCATAGTGGCATCAAAATCCGGAGGTTTAGGAGGTTGATTTTTGTTGGATTTTTTTTTTGCATTTTTGGCCAATTCTAGAGAGAAGGGAGAGCATTGGGGGTAGAGAGAGAAAGTGGAAGGGTGATCGGGTTTAGGGTTCAGGGTTTTAGGGTTCAGGGTTTAGGGTTTTAGGGTTTAGGGTTTAGGGTTTTTTTTGGTTGAAGGACGGCGGTACCACCGAGATTTAGGGTTTAGGGTTTAGGGTCTAGGGTTTAGGGTTGAGGGTTGAGGGTTTAGGGGTTAGGGGTTAGGGGTTTGGGGTTTAGGGGTTTGGGGTTGAGGGTTTTAGGGTTTTAGGGGTTAGGGGTTTGGGGTTGAGGGTTTTAGGGTTTTAGGGGTTTGGGTTTAGGGTTTAGGGTTTAGGGTTCATCGCAAGTGATGGGTGGGTCCCCTTACAATATTTGCCCAGTAGGAAATTGGCCCAAAGAGAGTTCTGGGTTCGAAACAACCACCAAAGCTTCATAGAGAAAGTGTCCACAACATCCTGCAACCGTCTAAATCCCAGACCACCCTCTGCAGTGGGGAGGCAAATCCCTTTCCAGCTGCGCCAGTGTAAACGACGTGCCTGTTCCTTCGAGTCCCACATAAATCTCGCAAATATACTTTCCAACTTTTTCAGAACGACCTTGGGAGGACACAAAATCTGGAAGAGGTACTAGGGTAAGGATGAAAGAACAGACTTCAGTAAAGTAATCCTATCACCAGGTGAGAGGAGTCGTGAAGCCCATCCAGAGATCCTATTCCTGACCTTCATAATGAGATCATCGTACATGAAGCTTCTCTTAGCCCCTTTAAATAAAGGGACTCCCAAGTATGTGAATGGTTGTCTCTGATGGGAAAAACCAGTCAGGGTCACAAGCCTGCGTATCTGTTTGTCCGGTGAACGCTTCGGCAGTATAAGGCCGCTTTTGTCACGGTTCACCAATTGTCCGGAAACTCCCTCATAGTGTTCCAAGCACTCGAGGACCCTCTTGATAGACTTTTTTTGACCATTGGCAAAAATAATGATATCATCAGCAAAGGCAAGGTGAGAAACAGGAGACATACCTCCATGTCGGTACTGCATACTAGGATAAGTATGAAACTTCTGAACGAGGAGTCGAGAGAAGTAATCAGCAGCAATAATGAATAGGGATGGGGAGATAGGATCCCCTTGTCTGAGGCCACGTGTAGATGCGAAGAACCCATAAGGACGACCATTCAGGAGCACGGAGAAGTGACACTCCGAGATACACCGTCTGATCCTGTCAATCCACAACTGGTCAAAACCGAACTCCGCAAGAATGGAGTAGACGAATCCCCAATCCATACGATCATATGCTTTAGTCATGTCAAGTTTCAGCATAGTATTCCCTCCTCGCACTTTATCGTCCAGCGTATGAAGAAGCTCCTGAGTAAGTAAAACATTATCCCCAATGAGGCGACCGGGGACAAAGCCGCTCTGTGGAGGAGAGATGATACGAGGCAGTAAAGAGCTCAATCTGGTGTTCAGTAACTTGGTGATAAGTTTATTGAACACCGTACAAAGACTGATAGGTCTAAAATCCGTCCATTTGCAAGCATTCTCCCGCTTAGGGAGCAAAACAATAGACGTGGCGGAGAATCCTCGCGGAAAATGACCTCCCTCAAAAAAATCAATAACAGCACCAAAAACGTCGTCTTGAATAATATCCCAACAGTGCTGATAAAACAAGGATGAAAATCCATCAGGTCCAGCAACACTATCAGCATCGATACTGAATATAGCCTCCCGCACCTCATCAATCAGAGGGAGGCGGTTAAGTTCCATATTATCTGCCTCGGTCAGAATTCTGGGTATGATATTAGGGCGAATGGGGTCCAAGGGTTGCGAGGTAGCAGCTAATAAATCCTGAAAAAATGAGATGGCCGAGTTCTGAATGTCAGTAGATGTAGATAGGGCATCCCCGGTCTCACTTGTGATATTCCTGATCCGAGATTTAATCCGTCTGCCCTGGACGATAGAATGAAAATATCGTGTGTTGCGGTCACCTTCACAAACCCAGCGGGAGCCTGCCTTTTGCTTCCAAAAACCTTCCTCAATAGACAGGGTTCGGTTCAATTCTGCCTGTGCATGATGAAGTAAGCCACGGTGTTCCGGTGTAGGGTCATTATCAAATTCAATCTCAGCATGGTCAACTCTTTCTTCAGCTTCTTTCACACGTTGGAAAACATCACCAAAAACTTGTCGATTCCACCATCGTAACCCTTGTTTCAACCTGAAGAACTTCTCCCAAAGGGCATTCATCCCCGTAAGATGAGTAGAGAGTGACCATTTCTGAGAGACGAAAGTAGAGAAATCGTGATGTTTAGTCCAAACATTGAGAAAACGGAATGGGCGCGGGCCCGAATCATCATCAGAAGTCCAGTGAAGAAGAAGGGGTGAGTGATCAGATGAGGTACGATTAAGATGCGCAACAGTAAATTATCTACAAAAATCAGCAGCTATAGGGTTTATCAAGACTCTATCCAATCTTTTACTGACCCTACCATTAGTCCAAGTAAACTGAGACCTAGAAAAGCCGGCATCTTCAAGGCCACAATCGAGCATCACATCAGAAAAGGCAGTGGACCCTCGATCTCTCCTACTATGGCCAGTACGCTATCCATCATGAGCAATAACATTAAAATCTCCTCCAACTAGCCAAGGATCGTCCATGGTGATGGATATGTGGTGAAGACCAGCCCACAAATCCCTCCTAATGGATGCCTCGCAAGCAGCATAGACGGACGTAATACAAATAGGTCTTGCAAGTTTGGGATCAACAACTTTAACATGTAAGAACTGTGTGTGGTCCTGAAGGATAGCCACATCAGTGCCAACACACCAGAAGCACCAAATCTTATTCGACTCATTCTGGATGCCATAGTCGAAGTGCAAATAACGGTGAACAAATTCAAAACTTTTCTCCAGAACCATAGGCTCCAGAATAACCAAGAAATAGACATTATGAAGTTGGATGAGTTTCTTCAGGCGTCTCCGAGTAGCTACACTAGCTACACCTCTCACATTCCAGATGATGGCACTCATCTGGAAGCGCGCGATAAGGTATCCTGCGACCGACTCCTGGTCGCCATCCTAGATGCTGAAGTGCCAGTAACTCTGGAGGTCCTCTTACGACCAACTGGGACAAAG